>APFE030857328.1:0-28419 GCA_000404065.3 Pinus taeda
TTATTGCTGAAGTTGTTGTGAGAGAGGTTGGAGGACTAGACTTGAGGTAGTCTGCTGCTCTTTCCATTGCCATCCATGGCTTCATCGTTTAAAAAACCATCTATGAAAGGATCGTCACTCTCCAACAACCCACTGAAAGAGGCAATTTTGGGCAGTTGCAGTTTGTTTTGCTGATCAATATCAGGAAAAGAAGCCATCACTTCATCTGCACTTGGTGATTCATCTCGTTCTACCCCTTGTACTCTCTGAGAATGACCATTTTTCTTGTAAATTTGGCACAACACCCAATCATCAAGCTGGAGAACAAAAGTGCCATCAAAATCAACAATACCAATTTTAGTTGAATGAATCAATTCCTATTCATAAAGAATCAAAACACAAGAACTGTGAAAGGAAAATCATTCATATTGATCAATATTCAAGAAGACATCACTTTGTAGGGTGTGTTATTTGTATTTACACAATTGATTTTTTTGGAGTAGTCTACCTAGGTGGAGGAATTGCCCGGTTTCCGTCGCCGCTCGGAAAACCATCCGGCTCCGGCCGTCGGCAATCCCTCCGTCCTCTGCCACCCTCCCCTAGCTCCGCCACCCTCCGTCCACCGCTCCACATTCATTTCCTGACATTTCCTGACATATCGGATCGGAGTTGGCAATCTTGACATTCCCTGATGGATCGGATCGGAGCTGGAATTGCCGCAACGGAGAGTTGATGCCATTTCCAATTTGAAATGGAGGAATTTCTAAACCGCGAGCTGCTCCCCCAACCAACGCGACTCAGCCCCTACAGCTCACTCACCTTCCTCCTCGACCCGGCGCCTGCAACTCACCACAAAACTCAGGCCCAGGCAATTCCTCCGCTCTGCATCTCACCACCCAAGGGACATCCCCTTCAGGTTCAGGCGTAATTGGGTGAGTGCCGATTTTTAATATTTGTTGGTAAATTGAACAGTGGGTGCTTCACAAGGAGTCCATCCACCACGAGGTGAGCAGAGTTCATTCTATCCACCACAGGCTAATGTCGAGCCACAAGGACATACGGTTAAGATCCATTGTGAAGCCAACCTAGAGTTTTTCTTAGTTGCTCGTGGTGATGTTGCAGTGCTTGCGCTGGAAAACCCACATGATCCTCATCAGGTATGTTCATCAGTTTGAGCTACTTTATTTGAAGCTCGCTGAAAGCATTTGTTCATCTAATAATTGATGATTGATCACTATCCTTATTCCCCTGTTTGATGGAACCTTTTGTCAGCAATGAATCAAAGTAGATTCATGGGGCCTTCGAGTCAAGGATGAAGCTGGCTTCCCAGCGTTTGCCTTGGTGAACAAGGCCACCAAACATGCTCTGAAACACGGGGATAAAGAATGGGACCAGGTAAAACTTTCTGTTTCCCTTTTCCTTTTAGTTTCATTGTTTAATATAGCCTCTCCTCTGAATATGTAGAGAAGTCTTATTCATTGCAATGCTATAAACCACCTTAACTCAGGGTTTCAGAATGCCAGGGTCTTGGGCATTATGGGTTGCAACAGAGTTGTTTACAATGGTGGTCCCCTAATCCATAGTTTTTGTTGAATGTTGTTGAACAGATATACTTGGTAGATTATAATCATAACAAGGCAGAGCAGTCTGTTCTGTGGACCTTAAGTGCAGATGTTGGAAATAGGTATCAATGTCTGAGGCCTGTGAACAACATTAATTTGAATATGGATGCGAAAGCTGCAGATGGCCATGTTGGAGGAATACGTGATGGAAATGAACTCATCCTCTTTGAGTGGAAGAAACAGAGCAACCAGAAATGGAAGCTCCAGCCCATCTATTGTAAGCAATCTAACAATAACAAGTTGTCTTTCAAGCTCTTTATTGAAAGTAGCATCATTTCTGTAAGTTTATAAATAGAAAGGACGGAGGGTTCATGCTACTTGAAAGTTTATCATTTCTGACATTTTTTGTAAGTTTTTCTGGCATCATTTTCCACATTCTTTTGTTTGCAGGTTTGGGTGTTCATCATAACTTTTCTTGGCCTTGCACCTCTTGCTTTGTCACCTAGTAAGTAAAAAATTGCATGGTATATGTACATAGGTTACGTGTAATATATACCTTTCGCTGTGATTGTTTATACACTTGGAATGGTCACTGCAGTGTAGTGACTTCATAAAATATTATGTTTGTTGGTTCTACAATCTGATGTTTTGTTGTAAATTGTTGCAAACAAATTGCATTCTACACTGGACCAACAAGTGAGATTCTTATATGTATATGGACTATGTACTCATATTTGTGGATACAAGATATGAGCTAATTGATATATATGAGAAAGTGTTTGACATTTCGAAGTAACTGATGCAAATATATTGTTAATTAATTCTCCTATAGTTGGTGGGCTGCTCAACACCACATGTGGAAATGCAACAAAGATGCTCATTGCAGTGTTTGCACTTTACCATGGCAAGACCAATGTGGTTAAGTATTCTCTACTAGGCTCTGTGCTTTCCAACTTACTTTTTGTGCTTGGCACATCTCTCTTTTGTGGAGGAATTGCCAACATGAAAAAAGAACAACGGTTTGACAAGGCATGTGATATATTTTTAGTTTTTCTTTAACAACCTAGGCCACCAAAACAAGTTCGACCTGCTCATGATATTCATTCATTAGGGCCTAACCATGGGTGTTGTATTGCTATATGACATAGGTTATTTCTGGAATCGACTCTAGTCTTCTCATGATGGCTTCACTGTGTCTCATGCTACCCTTGGCCCTTCAACAATCTATGGCATATAGTGAAGCAGCTGTATCAACATTACAACTGTCTAGAGTCAGCAGCATCATCATGCTGATAGCCTATGCTGCATATTTGTTCTTCCAATTAAGGACACACAGACAATTGTTTGAAGAAGGCCCAGAAACAAAGGAGCTTTTTCTCTGAATCCTCAGCAGCAAGAATTCTTTGTCTAGGGTGGTTCCACTCCATCCCCATCTCCATATACATCCATAATATTAACTCTGTTGAGAGACAATTGAGACTTATAGGAATCTGAATTCAGCATTTTCTTGCTCACATTAGTGTAAATCTCCTTGACCACAATTTGGAATGCAGGCAATACATTTGTATTATCCAGAGCCAATTCATAGTCAAATGAATCCATGCATGATTGACTACAAGCAATGGCTTATCTAATCATGATTCAGTGTTTGGAGGCTGCCAATTTGACTCAGAGGAAGAGGTAAGTGACGCTCCAATAGTAATTGGGGATCTCCTTCTAGGTTTACAGGACATTGGCTTGGAGCTTGCAGCTCTGGATGAATCTACGTCAAATGGAAAAATTTTGTATCGTCTTAGATCGAAACTAGAATGTGTCTTGGAAAGGAGATGCAAAAATGGTGATTTTTGGCACTCTAAATTTCTCGATTTCTTAGTGGCATTGCCTGGTAGACGACGCGATTGTGTTGAAAAGTGGCTTCATTGCAACACTGCAGAATTTTTTGGGAATGCTGATGTACAAAAGTTGCAACTGGAGGCAATTTTATCACTTGCAAAACTGAAATAGGGACTCTCTGTATGTGTTTGTAAATGTTCTGTATGTTTTTGGCGATGTGTTCTAGAGAAGGGCCATTCCTCTGATCACTCTTGTATGGGTAACCATTGTTGCGATGAAAAGTGCACATATTGCTCTCTTGAATCACACCAAGGAAATGAATTGGAGGAATGTCGAAATTTGGCAGGTCATGATGGGAGTCATGATTGCAAAAAGAAAAATCATACATGTATGAAGCTCTGTTCTTTATTTGATAAATCATCTAATTGTAACAGATTTTGTTGCTTGAAGGTTGGCCATGAAGGTTACAAATTGCTACAAATTGGCAAATGCCTACAAATTATTCATTCTAATAAAATGAAAAGTTATTTGCAGGTGGGATGTTGTCTTTTAACAAGTAGACTTCCAAGGGTTGCCAAACTAAAGTCCCCATATGGATTATTAAGCAATGATGCATTTGAGATTAGGACAAATTCTATATCAACATATTATTATACAACCTTAACTAATGCATTGACTAGCTTTTCCACTAGGCAATCAACTAGTGTAATGGATTTCACTTCGAGTGGATCTTTTCCAATATAATTGACTACAAGCAATAGCTTATTTAATCATTTGACTATGAATTCTCATGGTGAATCTGATACAAAAATTCCATCTATAAGGGACATTTGTCTTCTCCAATGGTTGACTAAGACAATTGAAGTTGTCGATGTTAATGTAGGTATGATAAATGACTCAAGAAAGACTTGATAGAAATAGTGTGTTAGTGTTGCTTTATCTCAATAGACATTCAGATGCACAAGTTTAATCTAAATGGGAGAATGATATGACTAAAGAGTGCAATTCCTTTGATGAAAAATAAAAGTTGAGACTTAGTTCCCTAGGCATAAAGAAAGAATGTGATGAAATGTCTAATGGTCTACAAGACTAAATTTACCATCTGCAAGTGTTATTGAGAAACATAAAAGTTGAGACTTAGTTCCCTAGGCATAAAGAAAGAATGTGATGAAATGTCTAATGGTCTACAAGACTAAATTTACCATCTGCAAGTGTTATTGAGAAACATAAATTTACTTGTGACAAAAATCTTCTCTCAACAAGATCATATTCATATTGACTACATTGAAATCTTTGCACCTATTGCAAATATGAACTCTTATCTACTTATTCTTTCACACATTATTCATTCTGTATAAGAGTTATAACATACATCAATTGGATGTCAATAGTGTTTTTTTACATGGTGTTCTCACTAAGGAGATTTATATGGAGCAATTTTTTTACATGGTGTTCTCAATGAGGAGATTTATATGGAGCAACCCAAGGCTTTGAGAAGAGCCACAATCTTCTTTGTCTACTAAAGAAATCCTTTTACACTTTGAAGCAAGCCTCCATAGTGTGGTATAAGAAGATTGATTGATTATTAGTTTTGGTTTCAAGCATCATGAATTTGATTGTAGTGTTTATATTTTGCAAATGATGATACTTACATGTTGGTGAATGAATCATAAATTTGCAAGTGATAATACTTACATGTTGGTGACTTAATCATAAATTGAAGTAGTGTCAACCTAATTTTGGGTTTGAAAAAACAATAAATAGAGATATTTAGAATTACAAACCTGAGAGTGTTGTATTTTTCCTTATGGAAGCCAAGTTTTGCAAATGGATAACAATATATTTATTTACCTAAATATAAATCGCCATTCATTATACATGTTTAGGATGGAACACTATAAACCATTTTTGGCACCATATCAGTCAAGAGAGAAATTCACTGAGTGTGCCTTTGAAAATTAATGGTACTCTCTACAAGAAGACTACTGGAGCCTCATTTACTTGATTCATAGCAGATTTGATATATTATTTGATGTTAGTGTGGTCTACAAATTCATGTAGGAAATGAAAGAGAGCTGTTTAGAGGCCACAAAAAGGATTGTTTATGAAGGATACATATTAGCACAGTATGAAGTACTGCATTAAGAATATGAAACTAGTCAGTTACTTTGGTCTTGTAAGAAGCAGGGAGAACTATTGACCACTGAAATTGAATATAAGGGTGCATTTAATGTTGACAAAATCAATGTGAATCCACATAATGGATGAGGTTGGCTTCTCATTTGAGCAATAGATTCCAATGTATTATGCAATACAAAATCTTCTTGTTCATAGTAAAATAGTGTATGTGGAGTCTTCATGCCCATTATTTGACAAAATAAAGATATTGTGAATCTTCTTGTTCATAGTAAAATAATGTATGTGGAGGCTTCATGCCCATTATTTGACAAAATAAAGATATTGTGAATCTTATTTATTGCAAGATAAGTGATCACATCATTAATATTTTTGCAGAGTCATTAACAAAAGACAAGTTTACGAAACTTTGAACTATGTTTTGGATTTAAAAAATTGCAATCATGGTAGAGTGTACATAAGACAATTTCACCTCTAAAAAGTTTCAGATAGTTGTGTTGACAAATGAGCTTTGAAACATCAATTTCATCATACAATTTGACCTTTTATGGATATTGTTGATTCACAATGGAAGGTCAAATTACTAATTGGTTAGATTCGTCCAAGGTCCCCAAGGTCCCCAAGTTATGCAAGTCGAAGTATCTAAGATAGGTCCCCAAGCTTTGCAAGTCAAAGTATCTAAGATAGGTCCCCAAGCTTTGCAAATCAAAGTATCTGAGATGAAGATCCAAATGCATTTAAGATGATTAACGTTGATTGTTTTTCCTATTTTAGATGAGTTAATTTTAATTTTAAGCCATATATAAATCATACCGATTGTCTTATCATTAAAATTATTTAGTTATCCATTTTATGTCAGGCAATGCTTACTTGTACTTCAACACTGTAAAGATATCTTTGAACACAACATTTTCTTGAAATTCATTATTCTTCGTTCCTGTAAGTCCATGACTCTCTAACAACCATCACCATTGACTTGAGGACATTTAAAGAACATTGTGATATACTTAAAACCCTAGTTTTAAAAATAAGACATAAATTCCTTGAGAATTCACTTTCTTCAGATCCTTTGAAAGCTCATTTTCCATAGGAGTTCACGATTTGTTATTAACTATCCTCGGCTGCACTTGGAGATGATACAACGCATAGCAACCTCCCGTGAAATAACAACAGAAATCTTATAAATCAGACAGAGCAAATCAACATTGCCACGATATACCTGAAGTATCATCATCGTGGTTACTTCATAAAAAGTGCCAAACATAATACAAAGAACAATAGCACAAACAAGCACCACACACATTTGTAATAAACTTTTATTATTATGAGCTGATAAAGAAACAGAGGATACAGAGCTATACAGAGGCCAACCCCCAGTCAAGTCGATCACAAACAATGAACTATGATCATCTAGAGGCCAACTCCATTGAATTTGCTATATAATTATTTACATATTTTACATCATCAATACAGCGGTATAAGAAGTGCAAGTGATCAGAAGTGCCAGTGGATTCAAATGATTTAAGAAAGAAAGGGGAAGCACTGTATTAGCTAATCCAGCAAAAACATACCACTGACCAGGAATCTCTAAACAAAAAGGTTGGGTGCAGTTCCTATTCGATGAAGGAAAGCAAAAAATACCAGTAATTGCCCCAAATTGTCACCTCGTGCTGTACCAATCTCCTACCAAATCACACTCCTTTCAAATTCAGATGTTCAGCAAGAAGTCCAGTAGTATCCAACGCCTTCTCCATCAGTCCGCCCAATTCTTGCAGATAGACTTGGGATCGTGCCTTCTACTTTTCAAAGGAAACCTCTAGTGGCTAAAAGGAGTATTTTACTTCCTACAAGGCCAAGAAGTGCTAAGAATCTATGTCAAGCACTAGAATCTATGTTAACACTGTGATTCATCAATGGCCTTTACCTGTGTAGTTTGAAGAGTTGTCATTCTGTAGAACAAAGACTATTTATCAGCTTGTAATTTGTACAACTTGTATAAGCAATTCTAGATTAGGTGGATTTAGTTCCTTTCTCCTACCACCACTGTAATTAGCACTGTCTTCTTTCAGTTCTACCAATTTTGCACACTTCTTTATGATGAGGTCAATTTCGCAATTCCTAGGTCATCAAATGACAGGGCCATGTTCGGCCAGTGTGGTGAATAGTTCTCCATTGCTGGTCTTCTGTTCGATGATCAACAAATCATATTTGGCAAATCCCAGTGGTATTGTGCTTTCCAGATCCTGGCATTGCTGTACCCAATTTCTGTATTTACCAAGGTAATTGTCACAGTGGAAAACAGATGAACAACGATGGTTTTTAGAGAACCATCGTCCATACATACAACCTTCAAAGGCGATTACTTAATTCCATTGCAAGAGGCCCAAAATACAACATCTAAGAATAGGATTTTATCAATCCAAGACTATAGAGAAAGCTAACACAAACAAACCATGTAAGAGCTTCTGCAGTGATATCCAAGATGCAGTTGCAATCCGACGACGTGATCCGCGTGGAGGCGCAAGTGGAAGCACTACGTCTTCATTTCGAATCCCACTACGACGCCCTTGACTGCGCAGCAAGGCAGGACGTGCTGCAAATCCTGACGCTTGCCTGGAGAATACCTCTGGAGAAACCCTACCTCTGGATTGGGGATTGGCACCCCGCGCTCTTCATCAATCTCTTCTACGGCCTCGTCGCGCATTACTTGGACCGCCTCAGTCTCGAACCTGCGACGTCGGAGAAGAATTATTACCGCAGGGGCGGTCTGGCTTACGCGTCGGAGAACTTGCTGAACAAGGTTGAGAACATCAGAATGGTGTTGCGCACAATGGTTCCTGCCTCTTTCACAGAATGCGTCGCGTTCAGCTCGGCCTGGGAGGCCCCATTGCCAAAGACTGGTTGCTGGCCCTGCTCCGAGACCACCAAGAAAGTTCCCCGGGATCGAGTCACCGAGAGGATCAAGACGCCGTGGTGGCAGTGGAGAGTGGATTCACGGCGCAGATCCAGGAATTGAATAGGGAATTACAAGATTCAGAAGGCGCTGGACTCTGCATTCTCCGATCTAACGCGTAGAAAATGAATATGCTAGAGCGGCCTGGAGGGATCTAGGGGAGGCAAGTCCTGACGCCCGCCTGGAGAACACCTCTGGAGAAACCCTACCTTTGAATTGGGGATTGGCACCCCGCGCTCTTCATCAATCTCTTCCACGGCCTCGTCGCGCATTACCTGGACCGCCTCAGTCTCGAACCTGCGACGTCGGAGAAGAATTATTACCGCAGGGGCGGGCTGGCTTACACGTCGGAGGACTTGCTGAAGAAGGTTGAGAACATCAGAATGGTGCTGCGCACCATGGTTCCTGCCCTTTTTCACAGAATGCGCCACGTTCAGCTCGGCCAAAAGACTGGTTGCTGGCCCTGCTCCGAGACCGCCAAGAAAGTTCCCCGGGATTGAGTCGCCGACAGGATCAAGACGAATTTGTAACTGTTTTAATCGACGGTTCAAGTGTTTGTAATCGTCTAACATCTAATCGTACGGTGTCCAAGGATGACACGTAGGCAACAAAGGGATGGATTTCAGAGGGAAACGCCTTACGGCGTAATTAATTTTAAGCACTCTAGCAATCTGATTTTTTTTACTAAGTTCTAACAAAAACATTTACCACCAGACTAATTTTTGGTGTCGATAGAGAACGCCTATTATATTATGTACAAGTAGTGAACGCTTTCCTGTTCTATACTTTCGCTTTCGGCGACAACACATCATTCAGATCAGTTCAGTGTCAATTCAGCTCTATTTCCTTCTCCATCGTCTTGACTCTTAACCCATCATCATTGGAAAATGGGGCAATGCATATTCCCTCCGCCTGTCCCAGATCTTATGTAGTGGTTTCTTGAATGCAGTGTCGTGGCCTTGACGGCCCTCCGAATCGATGCCGACCAATGACAATTGCCATCAAAGTCAGTTGTCAATTTCGTGAACTTATGATTGTGAACCGATGATGAAGGGTTGATGGTATGGTCGGTACATCGAGAGTCATTTGTGCTCAACAGTTTTGAGTCGATGTTTACCGCGTAGTTTAACGAGGTGGAGGAGTTTTTCGGGAAATTATGGAAATTTGGGTTATGGGTAGAGAAAATTGGGCAAGGATTTTTGTAAATTCAAGTTATAGTTGTTAAACTTCAAAATTTTAGGTGTCCTAAAAGTTTTTGATGGTGTTGAATCTATTTCCACTATAAAAACACGATTCAAACACTGCATCTACAAGATTTTTTGAATTTCTTTTACTCAAATTCCAACTACTTTTGACTGCCTCATTAGACGACTCCGATGTTCAGTCTTTTGCACTTCTCCTTTGGGAAGCAATTTGACATGACTCTAGAATCATTCTACTCAACAGCTGGGAAGCAACTTGACTTGAGATGGTTGCAATGTATTTGTTTTTCAAAACGGTCCCATGTTGTCTCAGAGTTTCACTTGTAGTGGGCCCTTCTCAGTGGCTCCTCAATTGTTACCATTCAACCCATATTAATATAGACTACGTGTTTATGAATTCACGTTCTCTTGTTGAAATAGCAGGCATTATATAGTGCCCTAGTGCTAGGTTTTATGGAACTAACGGCACCAGTGGTTTTGGGATGTCCCCTGTAATGATTCGTTGGAGTAGGGCCAGGGCCGTTATGCATGCCAACTCCGCAAAACATTTTGTCATCCAATTAAACAATTGAAAATATGTAGAAGACATATCGCATACCCTAACCGTCTTCAAGTCATTGGGTTGGGACTGCAAGTAATCTTTGTAAACTTCAAGAGAATGCATAAAGGTGAGAGTTCATGCTTGATATGTAGTCGGACGAAGTATTTTCAATGTAAGGTTCTTTATAGACCATTTATATAATGGGGACAAGTATTTGGAGAATGCTTAAAAGGGAGAGTGTTCATGGTTGAGAGGTAGCCTGCCCAAGTATTTGCAATGTGAGGTTCGTTATAGGCCGTTTATATAATGGGCACATACATTTTAAAAGTGACTGGTTGGTTCATTAAGGACTTAATATGTAGGTATGCTATGAGTTTATTAGAATTTAAGAAGGTTGATTGGTAGAAAATGTTCATAATAGTTGGTTTAAAGTTATAGAGGTTCTATTACTAGTCCACTTGGTTAGCAAAGTTAAAGTGCATCTAGGAGGTTTTTAAGTTCTTTTAATGCAAATAGGCATCCAATAATATTTTTTAATGGGGAAGACTAATAAAGTGACATCATGAACAAGGAAGCCCAAATCATAAAGAGGGAGGCTTCCAGCTTTATAAAATTCATCCAAATTGTGGAGTGGAAGCTTCAATACTCCATATCCCCATGTAGGAATGAAGTCTTCACATTTACTATTTTATGTTAAGATAAAAAACAACAACAAATAAAAGAAATCTAATAGAAGTTAACTTGGTAATATGAGATAAAATATCACCATATTCAATTCCTTTTACTTGGGAATAACCCTTTACTACTAATTGAGCTTTGTATTTCTCCACTTTGCCTTCTGCATTCTACCTCTTACTAAACACCTATTTGCTACTAAAGGGTTTTCTTCTAACCAGTAACTCCACTAAATACCAAGTCGCAATTTTTCTCCAAGGCTTCGATTTCTTTAACCATGGCCTTTTTTCCAAAGTTTCCCATCCTCTAAATCCATTGTCTCCCTAATAGTTTTAGGATCATCATCAATAATAAACAAAGCAAAACTTGAATGAAAATTAGTTGGAGTATACCTTTCTGGCTGCCTTTTTTCCTAAATTGATCTCCTCAGTACCAAAGTTTGTGGTTCTTATTCTTCTAATTCTTTTTCTTCTATAGAGTTTGATTCATCATCCTTCAATTCAAATGAGCAATTTTTTGGTTCTCTCCCTTGGTAGGACTTCCTATTGAACAACATCTTTGACTTCTCTAAATACCACATCTTGACTATACACCACCTTCTTAGTTTTTGGGTTCTAAAGCTTATGACCTTAAAGACTATCTTTATATACAATGAAGATACATTTCTCAACTTTCTTATCTAGCCTATTCCTATTCTCCTTTGAAACATGTACATAAGCATTAGAGCCATATAACCTAAGCTGTTTAAGAGAAGGTGTATTATTAGTCCATACCTCATGTAGAGTCTTATCATCTTTTGCTAATGAGAGTAATCTATTTACTAGGTAACATGAAATATCTATTGCCTTTCTTCAGAATTCTTGTCCTAACTCAACACCGTTCAACATGCTCCATGCTTTCTCCATCAAGGTTATGTTTTTCCTTTCTACAACTCCATTTTGATGAGGTGTGTATGAAGTAGCCTTCTGCTTTGTTACACCACATTTATTGCAAAATTCTTTGAATTTATTTTTGTAGAATTCTCCGCTATTATCTATCCTCAACACCTTAATTTTCTTCTCTATTTAATTTTCCACAAGAGCCTTAAATTTTTTGAATTTCTCAAAGACTTTATATTTCTTCCTAAGGAAATAAATCCATATATTCTTCAAGAATTCATATATAAATGAGACAGAATACACATGTACGCAGTGACAAAACCAACACAAGTCTAAACACATCATTGTGCATCGATTGTAATATTCCCTCTAACCTCGTAGAACCAAAGAACAATCTTACCTAATTCTTCTTTCCATATAAACAATGTTCACAAGAAATCAAAATCCAAAGAGAAATTAGACATACCTTCTACCATACCATTACCATGTGGTACCTAAAGACCTTTTTCTCCAATATGTCGCTATATTTAATGCCACAACAATGTCTTTTCTCAAAAGGCCAAAGGAGTTTTTCCCTCTTTAGTTCCACTTTTAGGAACAATGGAATTGTTGCACCCATCATTAAGAATTCTTCCCAACAACTTATATAGAGTTACATTCTGAACTCTCCTTAGAAATACCATTGCTCCTCAAACCATCTTGTAGGTATCATTTTCAAACATTGTTTTTACACTTACATCACTAATCTTGCTTACAAAAATAAAATCTATTAGTAATCCTAGGATATGTAGTACACCATGGTGTGTTTTAATCCTTCCACCCATGAGCTTCAACTAGACTTTTCCTTGTCCTATGATTCAGGATGATGACTCATCTCCAGTGAAAACATCATCGTCATCATATTTTCGTATTCACAAAACCACTCCTTGTGAGGAGTCATATGAAAGGGCCTAAGTTGACTAACCATGCCTCATGATCTATATGTGCAATTTGAAAAACCAAATACACTTTCTCTCCTTTATCTAAGGATGTTTTTTCTTCTACAAAATGAGCATCTTCAGGTCTTTTCCCTTTCTTAGCAATTTTGCAGCTACGATCTTTCTTATAATGCCCTTTATTTCAACATCTCCATCATGATTCATAACTATACAAACTTTCTTGGGGATTTAGAGATTCGTACTTGAGGACTTATTTTTATTTCTATTCTAGGAGTGTCCTCTTATAAACAAGGCATATTTGTTCTAGTTTTCAATATTTTTTTGTCTCATATCCTTTGATAATAAATATAATACTATTTCATTAAATCTTAAAGTAATTTCTTTACCACCTATGGAAACAACTAGACTATCACGCAGGTTTGGTAGAGAACATACCAAAGTAATGCACTTACCATCACCTGAAATCTTATTATCAATAGTAACACCCACCCCACATTTACACACTTTAAACTGCTCACTAGGGTAAACATGAGATGAGAGTTACTATGTGTGACCTAATTTCCAAGATGCACTTATGGAAAATGACGTCCACATGTTTAGAACCGACTACAAACACCTAGTGCCACATGATCACATTGTTACTAGCTTAAATTGACCCAACGCTATTTATTTTCAATTTTGTTTCCTTAGATTTAACACAACTTTCTATTTTTGGTAGTTTTTAAGATTCTAAACTTCTCAGTCCATTTTGAGGTACTAAACAACATTTTCAAGGAAAACAGAGAGACTCGAAAAGTGTCAAAATATTTTTCACTAACTCTATTTTTTTCTTCGTCGAGGAGATCTTCGAAACAAAGTATCAAGATAGCCAAACGAAGTTTTTATGCCAAAGTTACGACCTTTTTATGCCAAAGTTACGACCCTGAGAAGTTGGAGGTCCAAATTATTCATTCATACAAACACCTATTTTGATTAGTTTCATCAGATGTTCATCAAGAAGGCTCAATTCCCTCTCAATCTAGTTGCATCAAACACTAGTTAGCCCATGCATTCACATAATCATTCATTAACTTATGAATCCATAAGTAAGATCCATAACAGGAGCACATTATACTACAAGAATTTGCCATGCTTATAACCAACATTTAACTAGAATGAATCCATCACAAACCAGTCATAAAATAAACACAATAATCAATACATGTGATCATTGATCACAATAAGAAAGTAGCTCATCTTAACATATGAAAATTCCAACCAAGTCAGGGACTTACCCGACCATAAATTAGGCTGAACCAAATCTCTCTTTTAGCCAATCATCCTCGTGCCATATTCCAACCATGAATGTGATATCTTATGGGTTGAACCAAAATAGAACCAACCAGGGCTTCCAAAGGCCAAACCACCTCGACCCTCAACCAAATTGATTTCACCTAAACCAATCTAGAAATCACTAATACCAAAACAAGATCCAATGCCTCTAACTTTCTTCACCATACCTAGAGGATTTTTCCTGTCTCGACCCTTCTCTCAAGAGTTCCAAGAGAAAGCCCATCTTTACCCCTGACCCTTGGGAATTTTCCTGAGATCACCACAATCAAAGTCTAAAAGTCATCTAAAGCTTAAACCAAAACAAGGAACCCACTACACCATGCCTATCTAGGGAATGGCAAAGCAAGGTTGAAACCACTGTCAATCCAGGAAAATCCCATGCCAATGATAGTAAAACAACCAAATAACCAAATTCATGTACCATGCATTCAAATCTCAACAATGAAATCACACATGTAACATGTTACCTGCAATTTCCACATGTTGTATTTGCTCTTCCAACCTTCTTCTTCGTTGCCCACGAATTCCCTTGCTCGCTTCTCTCCAAGTCCAAGTGAATGCTAGAATGCTCTAAGTGTGTGAGTGTGTAAGAGTATGGAAGAATGTGGAAGAAGAGTATAAAAAGAGAGCTACAATTATTTCTCTCCTCTTTTATTTGTTTTCATTTCCTTTTTCTTTCAATTTCCTTCATTTTCCCTGGCATCCATATTTGTGTCTCTTCACTTTTCTTTTCTCCTATTTTCCTTTATTTCTTATATTAAATTGTCATTTATTGCCTCTTTGCCTTTACCAATTTCCATAGCCATTGATAAACCACAAGTGATACCCACTATAATGTTTTCCTCCAATTTAGCTTGGAATACATGTCCCATGATCTTGGTTTTATTTTATTTACATGGAAAATCAACCCAAGGTTGTTACATCAACATATAATGTATTGAAGGCATTCATATTCTCTATGATCAAGTCTCCATCCTTAATCCTCAAGTTATATAGTTTTTCTTGCAGAAACAATTTGTTCACTAGGGACATAGATTGGTACAAAGCCCCTAACTTGTCCCACAAATCCTTTATTGTAGCTTCCCTTGAGACATTCAATAATATTGAATCTAAGAGACACAATCGTATTGTTTTGTTTTCATTTTGATCCAACTTGGTCCATTCTCATGTTTACATCTCCATCGACTCAAAACCTAAATCCACAAAGATATATTGATCTTTGTCCACCAACAAGTCTTCCATTTTGAGCCTCCACAAATCAAAACTCTACCCATTGAATTTCTCGATCTATAGCTTTAAGCCTACTAGCCATTTAATTTTACCTCAAGAATCACTTCCATGGATCCACTACTGTAACAAGTTCTACCATAGATATGATCCAAACCCCTCAAACAAAAAAAGTGTCCCATTGAAGCTAAAATTTCTCTAATACCAAATTCAGGTTTTAACCCTGTATAATTAATCACTACAAACATGTTCATAAAAACAAAAAAGATGCCATGAAAAATACACGCATTAACGCAACAATTTTATCCTCGAAACTCAAACCAGGAAAACCAACAAGATATTTGATATATGTTAAAATATTACAATACAATATATATACTTTGATATCCATATACCATTAATCCATTTACGCTAGATTTGAATACAACCATAGTTTCTTAACCAAAACTACAAACCCATGGGAAAAATTGCTTTTAGCCAAACTCGTGTGCTGGAAACAAATGCAAAAATACCCAAAAAAATAAAATTTGGGGCACTATTGCCCCTCCCCTTCCCCACTCCCATGACCCCCCATTGCACATCACATATTGTATTAAAGTGTATGCATAGTTGTGCAAAGAATATAACACATATACAAAATGTCCATTTTAAAGCTTCATTAAAAGCATATCTAATGTTTTTTTCAAGCAGTTTTACATTCATTAACATACCAAGGGTTGGTAGTTCTATTTTTTGTTTTTTATGACATTTTGATAGATAACTTGTTAATGGAAGTAGAAAGGGTTGTAGAAAAATTATAATAGAGGTATTTGATGTTTTCCTTATAAGTAGGAGGTTTAAATTCCTATTTAAACCCTTTAAGAAGAGATCAAATTTACTTTTTAGTAAAAGTTCATTTGATTGTTAAAAATTTTATAATAAAGAATTTTATACATGACAAAGTTAAGAGTTAGGGTTAAAGGTCTATGATAGGATTCAGGCTCATGGTCATTTAAGATGTCAAAATTAACTATTTGGTTGGACATAAGGGTATTTAATATCACATATTCCAAGACATTACCATCGAGACCATGAATACAAGTCATCTGGCTGGAGTCTGGTTACTTCATTACACCATTGAAAATTATAAGGTCTAGAGAACTACAAAGCTTGACTAGCTCAATACCAAGCACATTTTTTGTCAGGTATTCATATTTTATTTTGTATCTATTAGCTAAAAAAGGTCTTCATCTAGCCATAAATGATTAGGGTTGTAATTATTGCTTAGAAGAAAACTTGGTTAGTTGTAGTTATAACATTAATGTCTCCCAATAAGAAGATATTACCTTCATTCCTTAGACATGAATATATTGTTAAAGGGTATAACTAATAGGTTCGAAAAAATAAATTACCATATAAATCATCTTAGCATTGATGTCTTATATCTATCGAAATGTATTCATTGAAAAGTTATATCTTATGAGGTTGAATGCGAGGAGAAACATATCTTAGCATTGATGTCTTAGATATCTATCGAAATGTATTCATTGAAAAGTTATATCTTATGAGGTTGAATGTGAGGAGAAACATTCTTTTTATATAACATGTTATTTCTCCAATCTCTCTACGATAGGATTTCTTGTTCCCTGCGAACCACAAAAAATAAATCATTCTATGTGAGGGACCTTAGACTCATCACACTCTCTAGTTTCCACTAGAAAAAATAGCAATTTCACTTTGGATCCAACACACCATAGGACCTTTACACCATGGAAATCCACGAGAATTCCAAAAAAGGATTTGTAGAATCCCAAATTCCAATTTGTTATTATCAATATGGTCTCTATCTCTAATAATAGATTTTTTATTTATAATAATTTCCCACTTCCCTTTCAATCTAGCTTCCTTTACCTTTTGAACTTCTTTTCTTAACTCAACTTTGTTTGTTGGAATGAGGTCTTCATTTATAAATATTTTTAAACCCTTTTATATTTGGAGATTAATAGGTCTTCCATATTTATGGTCATTACAACTTACCTTAACATGGATCAAGTTATCTTTATGTTAGATTATTTTTCCCAACCTCTTTGCTTCTAGGAGATAAGTTTTTTGAATTTGTTAATTATTTTTAATTTCATCTTTAATATTTCTAGTGTTTCCTCATCTTTATGCTCTTTTACACCAACAATTATGATATTCAAAGCTCTTTTTTATGCTTATGATTCAACTTAATAAACTTATACTTTTCCTCTTTAATGGATTTGATATCCAATTTATTTTTTGTATTACTTAGTGCCAAATTATTATTTATTTTTTCTTCAAACTCTTTAATCTGATCAATCAATTTTCAATTTTTTCCACCTCTCCTTCTTGGATCGATTTTTTTATGTTTTCCCTTTTTTTTGTAATCTTTGTTCTCCTTTTTTCTCATGATTTTATATAATAATAAAGACTATATATAGTGACTTTGTTGGGCCTACCCTTGCTAGGTTGAGGTTTTGGCATATGTGGTGAAGTGCTCATTTTTGAAATAAAAAGAACATAAATGAGAAGAGAAGAATATGCACGCATATATGAAATACAAAGTATAACCATAACCTTGCACAAAGTTGAAGAATTAAAAGCAATACAACAACCACCATAGAAAGAAAATAAATGTAAATATTTACTACAAATAACTATAGATATTCACCACTGATCACTTCAAATATATCACCTCAAAATCATGTTTCTGTTACTACATAACTTGCAAGTCAATAACATTGTAGTGTTACACATAATTTTGTCACTGATGACAAACAATGTCATTTATGTCAAAGGGGATGCCTAATGAAGCAACAATGTCATTCATAAATCAAAGGAAGTGGTAGGATGCCCTAATCTATTGCATGCCCTCAATTTTGTCATTGATGACAAACAATGTCATTTATGTCAAACGGGATGCCTAAGGAAGCAACAATGTCATTCATAAATCAAAGGAAGTGGTATGATGCCCTAATCTATTGCATGCCCTCATCAAGTGAAGTAAAAGAGGTTTTAATTTTATTGAGTTTTTGTCAAATTCATGATGTCCTAATGAGACTATGGATGGACTTATTGATAGTGTTATGTAAGACCTTTGCAACAATATATCACTCTTGCAGAAACACCTCCTAAATGAGAAGTTATGATTGTTTGAAGTTGGTAGTTATAATGAGGACCAAAAACACAAAATTTATTGAACACCACCAAATTTATTAAACAATGAACATCTTTTGGGTGGATCTATGGTTATGTGATGAAATTTATGACAAATGTCTCATAAACATGCATACCACATAACCCATTAAAGATCAAGCATCTTCTATTGGATGTGGTCATTAAAATTCTCATGAAAAACCGATGATGTATCAACTTTCCCGAGGTTTAATGTAGGTCGCCCCTCCACATTGACCTAGTCTCATAGTGACACATGGACCGTTAATTTTGATGCCATGTGGTCTCCCTTGCACATTCAATTCTAATGTGGTAGACATGAAAAGGATGATGACAGTGACACGTGGTGGGTTATGCTTGAATTAAGATAATGACATGGTACTAAGTGATGACATGGATTTTTCTGATGATGTGGCAGCATAAGTACCGCAAAGCCTAATGACATGGAAATATTATGACACATGAAAATTTGTGGTTGGGTGCGGTGATGACAATGCGGTATCGTGACATGTGGCGACTGCCTACAAGTTGAGAGGAGATGACCTTGAAGTAAAGATAAAGTGGCAATGACATGGCTTGACACATCATGATGATAACATTAACAAGTTGACATGGCACCACTAGGGACCATATGTCAAGTACAATTGATGATTTTTTATTTTTCAAATAGTCACAAATGCATGACACATGGCACCAGTCATGGATCACCACATGGTATGATGACATCATGTTGACATCACCATATTGATGGTCATGGACCCCTAAGGACATGGTCTCATGGCATGGTCAAATTTTAAAAGGGATAAGCTCTAGTGTCTTTGGTTCATGACCAATGTCACATGATTGATAGTTATGGTCATATGGTTTTAAACTCTGGGATTATAGGTGTGAACAAAGGTTAAGAGGGTCATATGGTTAAGTCTCCAATCAACTCCAATGCCAGCCCCTATGTGTCCAGGTCCACATAGTTGTGTATATATAGAGATGATCATGATTCCAATAAACATAAATTCAAACAAAAAATGAAGTTTGAGTTCTAATGTTGGCTTGGATGGTTTAGTGTTCTATGGTTTCTGTGGTAGTTTTTAATTTCTTCATGAGTTCATTTCATTGTCATTAAAATGTGATGACGAGCAATGACGTTTGATTTGTATGCAACATGTCTCCATGATTGGCATAGTTCCTTTAAACACGTTGATCTTGGAAGGATTCATTATCAGTTGTAAACTTTGATAAGTTATGTTAATCCACAACCTTATTTTGTCAATAGTTACAAAGTTGAACTTGGGAAAAGTGACGTGGAAGTTGGATATGTTGATTGGTCTTGGGATTAGATTATGCACCCCTCCATTCTGAGTATGGTCATTTATGAATATAATTAATTTATATGGATGATACTTTAGGAAATGATGAGAAATTCAATTGGTCTTAGACTTGTATTGTGTAGTCGAGGTTGCAAGTTTGAATTTGATAGCTCATGAGGTCAAAAATTTTATTTTTATTTTTATCTACAAATTTACATTCTCTCAAATAGTTAAGAGGTCAAAAGAGTACATTTTGTAGAAATATTGTCATCAAAAAATTATTTTGTATAGCATGACCTGAAAGGGCCATTTTTGTCAAACATTTAAGTTTTTATATGGTTTTCTATGGTTTTTGTGGTCATGTTGAAGCCAAATTGAATTTTGAAAAAGGGAAGATGGGAAAATTTTTGTTGTGATCAATTCAAGGGTTATGAAGATTAATTTTTGATGTCATGAAGCCACATTATGTGCTTTGGAATTCTTCAAGGGTTTATGAATAGGTTGCAAGTTTATGAGCAAGTGTTATACACATGGCCGAAACAGGCTCTAGGAAAGATGATGTGTGACCAGATTAATGATCAAGTTGTTACAAGCTGATGTGTAGTCCATGACAATGTTGAAATGAGTATGTTTATGGCAAGAAAATGATTTTAATGATTGTGGACCTAATCTGAAAATTTTGAAACATGGTCCACTGGTTTGTGAAGGAAGTAAGTGCCTCTATCAGAGGTTAGTTCCTTAGTCAGGTTATTACCTACATCATTAGAGGTTGGTGCCTAAATTGGGTTGTTGCCTACGTAATTAGAGGTTTGTGCCTAAATGAAGTTGTTGCCTACAACAAGTTGGTGCTTGCATCATTTTGAGTTTAGTGCATTAATCAAGTTGTGGCCTAAAGCAAGTCAATGCTTGCATTTTTAGGTAATGGATGCCTCCTTATGGTTGGTTCTAGTAAACATTGTAAATTGAAGATTGAAGATAAAATGATTTGAGGTTTTCTCCCGTAAGGGTTTCCATGTAAAATTTGGTCTTCCCATGTGTTTATATGATAATTTTTACTTGATGCGCTATTTTATTTACTATTATGATGCATGCTGCTACTATATATTCGGTTATTGGTGAAATGGTTTTGAATTTTTGAATTGGTTGTTGCACTAATTCACCTACCCCCCCCCATTCGGTTATTGGTGAAATGGTTTTGAATTTTTGAATTGGTTGTTGCACTAATTCACCTACCCGCCCCGCCCCACCCCCCCTCGTCTTAGTGTAATATTTAGTCTAACAATTGGTATTAGAGCTATTGAGAAATCAATGCAAGTAGATTATGGTTTGAATCCTCTTTATTCAAAATTACTTGTGAGTTATGTTGGCTTCTTTTACTTCTTTATTCTCTTATCTTTCATCAAGAAATTACCATATTAGGTGTGTATGAAGATCAAAAAAAAACACAAGACACAAGATGTAGGCACTATGCTAGGGCAAAGCCCCCCTCGAGGGAAAATCCAGTCAAAAATTCTCTTCCTTCAATAGTATTATTTGAGACTCTTCAACCTAGACAAATACCAAACCTTCCCTCCACACCAAGTCAGCCTTCCATATCTCCGACCCCTTTGCAACAACATTTCTAACCTAGCAACATCGATTATGCAGCAACTTATGACATTAGGAAACAACTGGCAGCAACAACACTTGGAAGACTTCGATCTCCAAAAATAGGGCACGAAACAAAGAGAGAGTAGCTCCAAAACTTTGACTTCTTCCTCATCCTTAGACTTGACCCAACTCTCACTTCCTTTAGACTCTTTTGACTCACTTCACACTTCTTAAGCTTTCTTAGAGATATCGAACTTGCTTGAGATGAGATGCTCCAAATGAATTCGATCTCCTTGTATTTATAGGCTCCAAGTGAGGTTGAATTGGTGTCCTTAGGCTGACTTAATTTCCTTTAGGTCGACTTGGTGTGGAGGTTACATAAATTACATTTGACTCAATAATAAACCTTTTTACATGATTGAAAATCCCAAGAAGGGTCTCTTTAAATGTACAACGACTCTATTGACTCAATATTAATCCTAGGAGTCCACAATGGGAACTTTGACTAATATACTGATGACCCAAGCATGAAACCCATGCTTTAAAAAGTCATTGATACAATAATAAAAAATTATTTTATTTATTCTTTTGACAAGTACATTTTATGATGATTCAAATACATTAATGAAGACCAAACCTAGTTACATTTCCCAACACTCCCTCTTAGCTAGGGAGGTATCAAAAGTATACAAATACAATGGAAGATCTCAAACTATATGAACAATGAAGAGTTTAGGCACCATAATGTCATGGACTAGATTCCTGACTAGGGCAATCTATCCATCAGTCTCTCAACAGTTTAGGCACCACAATGCCACAAACTATATTCCTGACTAGGGAAATCTATCCAAGTGGGAATAAGGTGGACTCAAGCTTTCAGCTTCTCTAGGTACCATTAGTCTTACTTTCTATCCACCAACCCAGGGACCTAGGTGCATATCCATGGTCAGAGCTCTACGAACCACGTCACCCCCCCTACTTTGGGACCTAGAATTCAACACAAGTTGTTGGTGAGTGTTGGCGAGATGTCCTCCTAAACAATGCTTCACTCACAAAGCCTCAACAAATCTCTTCCAATCTCTTATCATCAATACAATCAGTAATATTTACTAAACCAAGCATGCTTCTTAGATATTCAAACTTCTTATTAGGAAAAGACTTAATTAGTATGTCTGCTACATGTTCATCTGTTGAGACATACTCTAACTTCACAATTCCATCCTACACCAAGTTCCTAATAAAATGGAACTAATTATCAATATGCTTCGTTCTAGCATGTAACACAGGATGTTTAGACATCTTGATACAACTTTGATTGTCACAATTAATCACAATAGGGCCTAGAGACTTCTCGAACAAATATGTTAGAAGCTTCCTTAACCAAAAAACCTTCTTCCCGACTTCCCATGCAACTACATATTCTGCTTTAGCCCTACTTAAAGAAACGAGATCTTACTTCCTACTCATCCATGAGATCATAGAAGCTCCAAACTAAAACATCCTCTGGTAGTGCTCCTTCCATTGGTCTCACTACCACCCTAATTGGAATATGTATAACCAATTAGCTTGACTTCCTTACTATCATACTTTAGGCAGTGATGTATAGTGCCACGAAGATACCTCAATATGTGTTTGGCAACTATCCAGTGATCATAACTAAAATTGACTAAGAATGTTTACTGCAAATCATATATCTAGCCTAGTATTTACTAGATACATTAGGTAACCCACCAATTGATGATAGGAGGTAGGATCCAACAGACTAGAGTCAGATCCCCTCAACTTCTTGAGATTGGTTATCATAGGAGTAGTCATCGGCTTGGAATCCATCATCCCGAATTTCTGCAACAAATTTATAATGTACTTTCCTTACCCAAAATATATCTCCCCAGGTCTCTTCCATACTTCTAGACCCAGGTAATAGTGCATCAGTCCTAGATCCTTTATTTCAAATTCAATTGCCAACATCTTCTTACATTATTGAATTCTTCACTCCACACCTGTAATGAATAGATCATCCACATTTAGTAGAATAGTGATGTGATCATGATTCACAACCTTGATGTAGATATTTGGATCAATAAAAATATTTATGAACCCATTTCTAAGTAGATATGCATCCATTCTTGCATACCATTCCCTAGGTATTTGCTTCAAACTATAAAGGACCTTCTTGAGACTACAAACATGAGAGTCCTTGTTATTAAATTCAAAGCATTCGGGTTGTTTGATATCAGTGGTCCCATTTAGAAATGTAGTCTTCACATCCATTTGATGGATATTCCAACCCATTGTAGCAACCAATGAAACCAAAGAGCTAATGGTAGTGTACCTTGTTGTGGGTGCAAAGGTTTCTACATAATCAATGCCTTCTTTTTTAGAGAAACCCCTTGCAACAAATATTTCTTTGTACTTGTCTATACTTCCATGAACAACATATTTGATCTTATGGATCCATTTGGAGGTGACAACTGATTTTTCACTAGGTCTAGGAACGATTTCCCACGCCCGATTCTTCATAATGGATTGATATTCTTCTTGCACCGCTTTCTTCCAAACCTCTTGATGAACATCTTCTTTGAATGTAGATGGTTCAACTTCAATTAAATTCGTCATTTATGCAGCATAACAAGAATATATCTTTGGTCTTTTACTTTCCCTAAAGGTTCCTTTCGTAGCTTCATGTCCTTCAACAACTTCTAATGTAGCTTTTAACCAATTTGGCATTTTCCTTGTGGTTGGGATGACCATAGATTGAATAGGATCACTTGGTCCTTCTTCTTCATCTTGATTTGTAGTAGGGTTTTCATGATGATCTTCTTCTTCTTCAAATATTGGAAATTCTTCATCATCAGAATCAATATGAATATGCTTTGATTTCTTGTAGGATTTATTTTCATCGAATAAGACATCCCTTCTTACTTCGATATGTCTTCCTTCCTTAATGTAGATTCTATATGCTTTTGACGAGAGATTATATCCAACAACTATTCCCTTGATACTTGTAGAATCCAACTTCCTTCACTTGTCCTTTGGAACATGGATGTATGTTGGACTTCCAAAGATTAGGAGGTGACTCACACTTGGTTTCTTTCTTGTGAAAACTTCTACGGTTGTTACATTATTAATACTTCTATGAGGACTTCTATTTTGAGTGTACACAACTATCATTACTGCTTCTCCCCATAAGAATTTTGGTAGGTCTTGATCAAGGAGCATTATTTGAATGCCTTCTTCAGTTGACCTATTCTTTCTTTCAACCTCTCCATTTTGTTTGAGATAATAGGGAACAATGAGCTCCCTCTTAATTCCTTATTCCTTACAATACGAAATCAATTCCTTAAAAGTATATTCCCCACCATTGTCAGACCTTAGATTTTTTATCTTTCTTTCTGTTAGGGTTTCCACTTCAAATCTAAACTCCTTCAGCTTTTCAAATACTTCATTTTTTATTTTGACAAGGTAGAGCTATCTCTTTCTAGAATGGTCACCAATGAATGTTACATAGTAGAGATGACCTCCAAGTGATTTTTCAGACATGGGCCCACACACATAAGAATGAATGAGGTATAATATCTCTTTAGACCTAGTTTCACTATTCGGAAATGGCTTTCTAGTATGCTTTCCCAAAGAGCATCCCTTGCATACATCTTCATGATCTAACTTCATATTGGGGATGCCATGAACCAATTGACTAAGAGTAGGGATGACCTTATAATGAAGATGACCATACCTTCTATTCCATAGCTCAATGGTATTGATCTCCATATGAACCAAAGATTGAGGAGGTGGTGTGATAACTCTATAAGGCTTCCTTCACGAACTCCAATAATCATAGCTTTTTCAATGCTAGAGTATTTTCCCCAAACCAATACTTTTCCATCAACAAAAGAAACTTTGTCCCCTTTATCTTGTAAACAATAAATAAAAAGAAAATTCTTTTTTAAACCTAGAACATATAGAATGTTGTTCAGGTGTAGCTTCGATCCATTTTCTAGCTTCAAAGATGTTGACCCCAGGCCTCTAACAACATAGATTTTGTTGTCACCCAATTCCACTGCATGATAATATTACTCCTTTGATAGTGTATGAAGTTGTTTTCTTTCTCCTGCCATGTCTTGATGCTCCAATATCAATGATCCATGCAATGATCCATGCATTGTCCTCAATAAGAGAACCTGTAAGAGAAACCAAGAACCCTTGACTTTTGACCTTGTTGAATAAGTGGTAGATGACCTTCTTGATCCAACTTCTAGAAATATTGATACCCATTATTATGTAGTTCATCAAAGAGGGAGAATCCGTGTTCATTCCTGTTGATCCAACAAAGTGATCTTCAACCTTTCCTGACCCTAGCTTTGAAACCATGTTGAGAAATCAATGCAAGTAGATTAGGATTTGATTCCTCTTTCTTGATAATTACTTGTGAGTTATGTTGGCTTCTTTTACTTTTTATCTTATATTTCATCAATCAATTACCATATTATGTGTGTATGAAGATCACAAAAAAACACAAGGCACAAGACGTAGGCACTATGCCGACGAAAAACCCCCCTTAAGGGGAAAAGCCAGTCAAAATTTATTTTCTTTCAATAGTATTCCTTGAGACTCTTCAACCTAGACAAAGACCAAAACTTCCCTCCACACCAAGTCAACCTTCCAGATCTTCGATCCCTTTGCAACAACACTTCTAACCTATCAACTTTGACTATGCAACAACTTATGACATCAGGCAACAATCGACAGCAGCAACACTTGGAAGACTTTGATCTCCCAAACTAGGGCACAAAATAGAGAGAGAGTAGCTCCAAAACTTAGATTTCTTCATTATCCTTAGACTTGACCCAACTCACACTTCCTTTAGACTTCTTTGACCCACTTCGCACTTCTCCATCTTCTTTAGAGATATTGAACTTGCCTGAGATGAGATGCTCCAAATGAATTCGATCTCCTATCTCCTTGTTTTTATAGCCTCTATGTGAGGTCTAACTGGTGCCCTTAGGTCGACTTGGTGTGGGGGTTACATAAATTACATTTGACTCAATAATAAACCTTTTTTACATGATCGAAAAGCCCAAGAATGGTCTCTTTAAATGTACAATGACTCTATTGACTCAATATTAATCCTAGGAGTCCACAATGGAGACTTTGACTAATATAATGATGACCCAAGCATGAAACCCATGCTTTAATAAGTCATTGATACAATAATAAAAAAATATTTTCTTTATTCTTTTGACAAGTACATTTTATGATGACTCAAGTACGTTAATGAAGACCAAACCTAGAGCAAGGTTCCTTTAGGAGAACTTAACTATTGGAAGTTAGATCATGGCCAATAAAGGTAAGAGTGAAAAGAAGAAGTCTCAAAAGAGGAAGGACTGAAATTATGTGATAAATACATCATATCCCAAAGAAGACATCTTCTTCATGATCATCGATGTTGAAAATAGTTAGAAAGAGGAATCGGGTATTGCATATTGTTTCAATTGTTGAAATCAAGGTTATTATACTTCTATTTTTCCATGTCATGTTACAAATAATGAAGATGTTGTTCCTCATCTAGTTGAGGATAACCTTCCAAAGGAAGAAGATGAAAGAAAATTTGAAGAAGAAAAGTTAGAAAGAAAATCAATCACTAGTTTGAAGCTTCAATTAGAAAATGAAAGAAAAGAAGAAGTTTCTTTTATGTATCAGTTAGAAAATCATGAACAAGAGCTTATGGTGTTGATAAAGGTAATGTTACAAAAATCTATTCAAAATATTTTCTCTTTCGCTCTAGAATAAATAAGAAGTCTCATAATTCTAAATAAAAATTAGAAGTAGTTAATGAAGAAGTATGAAAACCACAATTAAGAAAACGCAATTGCGGAGGGCCTTCTAGAAGAAGCAACAAGGATAGAAGAAGCAAGCTAAAAGAAAAAGAAGACCAATGTAAAACTATATAAGTTGGATAGAAGAAGCAAGCTAAAAGAAAAAGAAGACCAATGTAAAACTATATAAGTTGAGAATATCTTCTTGAGAAACAATCAAATGATGAATGAAAGAAAAGGGCAACGAGAATTCTTGGAAATTAGGGACTATGATGTTGCTTCTCTAAATGAAATGCACAATTGGAAGACTCTAAAAGGAATGAGGACACTTTGGTGAATTTCTTAAAAGAAAAGATGAAAGACTCTAAAAAAAGAATAAGTTGGACATTAAAGCTTGAGGTGAAAGAAGTAGGAAAGAGAGAAGGGATTTTGACAAGTCATCTTAAGGAAATGTGTGAGGACTGAACAAACTTGAAAAAAAAATTCAGTCAACAAGAAAGAAAATTTGAGGAATAAATCATCTCCATGAAATATAGCTTGAATAAGGAAAAGGAATGGAATAAGTAATAAATATCTGGATGGCTAAGAAAGAAGAAGAATGTGAGGAGCTTGAAGATTTTTGAAGATTTTTTTTCATTGAGGGTTGAAGTTGACAAGCTCAACAAGAAATTGAAGAGCTCGCATGTATTGGATGAAATTCTTAGCTATAAAAGATCGCCATGCAAAAAATAGGTAGGTTATATAGGTAAGTCTCCATACAATGATGACTAAAGATCCAAGTCTCCAAGGTTAAATTTGGAAAATTCGAAGACAAAGTTTCCATTCTTCAAAAGCTAAATCATAGTGAAAGTTATAAAAAGATTAGAAATTGAAGAGCTCGCATGTATTGGATGAAATTCTTAGCTATAAAAGATCGCCATGCAAAAAATAGGTAGGTTATATAGGTAAGTCTCCATACAATGATGACTAAAGCTCCAAGTCTCCAAGGTTAAATTTGGAAAATTCGAAGACAAAGTTTCCATTCTTCAAAAGCTAAATCATAGTGAAAGTTATAAAAAGATTAGAAGTGTTTCCACTCCATGAAGTTATGCCAATGTTATCAAGATGCCCCATAAAAAATAAGATAGCAATGTAATGAAAGATTCTCAAGTGGGATTATGTTGGGTGGTTGAAAGATTCTCCTACCCACATTCAACTCTTGCAAATAGAATAATAAACTTTATTACAATAGATGAAATATATATATATATAAAATGTGAGATATATAAACATGTACCTATCA
>APFE030857330.1:0-14636 GCA_000404065.3 Pinus taeda
CAGGGGTGAAGAAGTGGGATTGAAACTAGTGTAATGTGGAGAACGAATCACATAGCATCAATCATCACTTCCGGGGCTTGCACCCAGTAACCAGGACTTCCTAGGAGGTCACCCATCCCAGATCTCCTCTGGCTCAAGCGCGCTTAACTGTGGAGTTTTTTCCACAATCAAGCCCACTTAGCTTGCTACCCCATTTGCAAAACCTTAGCAAGTATTGTGCCTCATGAACCATTCAAGTTAGAGATCCCTCAGGAACTATTTGTGCTTAGTTACTTCTTGATGACTTAAAAAAAAATACAACTGTTCGTTTAAATATTAATCCTCATAATAAGGTCACATGGCAATAAAAACCATACTTATAAAGAATGACAGACATCTTGATGACTTAAAAAAGAATGCAATTGTTTGTTTAAATAATTAATCCTCATAATAGGGCCACATGGCAATAAAATGTTGGAAGATATTAATTCCAACTACTCTCTATTAATGCAGTAGCTAGATTAATCTAGAGGAATACAAAGAATGTTTAAAGTACAGGTTCCGCGGGTCATCAACTGTAGTTGGCGTTGAGCGGCTACAGTCGGCGGATTTAGGTAGATAATAAATAACTGTAGGTGAATCGTTGTAATGAGTTTTGTATAAATGTATGTGCCTTGTAATGTAATAAACAAGCTCATTTTATGAGTCTTCCAGTTTCTAAGTTGGTATCAGAGCTGAGGGTTTCAGCAGAGTGGAGAGCTTAGGAGTGTGGGCTATTTTGAGTTGTGAGAGGTCACCCTGTGGCGCTGTGTGCACGGTCCAGAAGATAGACCTGAGGCGAGTTGTCAACTTCGAGCACTCCCTGGTTGAGCGTGATCATTATGGAGTGACTCTTTGTTTTTATGGTGAATCCGTGAGATGTGGTGTTGGTGATAGTCTCACTTTGAGGCCGAGTAGCAGTGTGAGCAGTGAACGTGGAGCTGCGCTAAAAATAACATTGTTCAAAAGCATGGTAGAGGTGTGAGCAGATAAGTGGGTTGCAATATGTGAAGCAGTGTTAAAACTTTGGTGAGCTTTTATAGCACCGAGGAAGAGCGCCGAGAGAGAGATGATTATGGAGTTTTGGTGAGGTTGCGTGACTTGTAGAAGTTCGAACAAGTTTTTTTAATGTGTGCACATCGAGGAGGAGATTTGTGTCTTCGTCAACTACTCCCTGTTGGTGGTGCCCGGTGTTTGGAAGGTGTTTGGCAATGTGTTCCAAGCCAAGAAGGAGCGAAAGAAGCGTTGATGTGTGAAAGTGATCAAATATTGATTCTGTATCTATTGTTGAAGGCTCACTGCCGCCATTGCCGCCTGCTGTAACATAAGGGCGAGATGCGAAAATCGCCAGATTCGCTTAAACAACTGTGAAGTTGTTCCTGCTATATGTTATTTTGCAGAATCCCATCCTGCTATTAGAGTGAGCACTGTTGCCCCATTTCAGGGCAAGTAAAAAAGTCTTTATGCCTACGTTCAGTTTAAAGCAGTTGAGTTTGAAGTTCTGTGTGTAGTGTTTAGTCTTTGATTCTCTGCTCTCTCTGATATGGGATCTGCTGCGTGTGGAGTCACAAAGTGTATTTTGAAATCTTGCCTTGCATGTTGTATTGTGCCTTCTGATATGTCGTTGGTGTGGCTTATTGTGTGGACTTAGTTGGTGTTGATTATGGAGTAAAAGCTTGTGGCTTGGCATAGCCTAGTAGTAGAATTTTCTCTAATGGCAATAGTTGCAGAAGAATATGAAATGCTTCAACCAACAATAGATTTGAATCAGCAAGAAGAATTTGAAGACACTGATGCAATATTGAAGCGATTAATACCAGTTTTGCCAATTTTCTTAGGTAAAAACTTTAAGCTTTTGGCAATTAAAATGGAAGGATTTCTTGGTTCAGTAGATTTATGGAAATTTGTCCAAGAAGCTTCTATGAATTTGGATGATAAGTGTAGAAATGCAATAGCATTGTTTCTCACCATATCAACTTTAGATGAAAATATTTTGTCAAATATTTTGTATGAATTTGGTGAAATATGTGATGCAAAAATATTTTGGGATATTCTTGAAATGAAATACAGTATGGAGTGTAGTGAGAAAGCTGAAATTGATGAAGGTGTTGTTGCTAAAAGTGATTGTGTTGAAAGCATCATAGCTGGGATTAAGGGTGAAAGTATGTCCTTAATTAACAATAAAGTATGTGATATTAAGGAAATTCCCTGTGATGCAGAAACATATGAAGTAAAATTTGATGACAATTATGTATCCCATGATGATTGGTTCAATATGATGCATGAAAAGCATCTGAGTTGTTATTTGGTGAGAAGAGTTGCCCACCTCCATACACAAATCAAATGTAGGACAACATGTTTACAACAACAGAATTGACGAAACAGGTTGAAGACATGAATCAACCAACAAAGAAAAATGAAAGAAGTAAAGCTCTTTCCAAAGAGCACGATGACAAAAATCAATATGGTTTTGAATCTAATGTTGTTTTTGAGTGTGCAGATATTGACAATTAGGAAGAAGCAACAAAACATGAATTAGATTACCTTGTTCGGGATCTTGCATTACATCCCAATCCGAAAAAGGTTGCTGATAAGGGGCAGAGGAATTCTTTTAGGAAAGCCAGAAAGGTGAAGCTGAAACTACATCAGCAAAGAAAAAAGAACAAGCATGGAGCCTTTAATAAGAAGGCAAAAATGAAATGTTTTGTTGTAAGCCTAGCTGAGACATAGACCAGCAGACATATCAATTAAGAGTATGTTTGTTATATAGTTGGAATTAAGGGGGAGTGTTGGAAGGTATTAATTCCAACTACTCTCTATTAATGCAGTAGCTAGATTAATCTAGAGGAATACAATGAATGTTTAAAGTACAGGTTCTAGAATTCGGCGGGTCATCAACTATAGTTGGCGTAGAGCGACTACAGTCAGCAGATTTAGGAAGATAATAAATAACCGTATGGGAATCGCTGTAATGAGTTTTGTATAAATTTATGTGCCTTGTAATGTAATAAACAAGCTCATTTTATGAGTCTTCCAGTTTCTAAGTTAAAAACCATACTTATAAAGAATGAGAAGCATCGGCTGCCAAATAATTCGCCAAAGTGAGCCTTCCTAAAACTTTTTTTCAAGGCATCCGCTGCCAAATAATCTGCCAAAATGAGACTTCCTAAAACTTTGTTTTTTAAGTAATTAAATTTTTTCAAGTAATTAAATAAGAATACAACTATTTGTTTAAATAATTAATCCTCATAATAGGGTCACATGGCAATAAAAACCATACTTATAAAGAATGACAGGCATCGGCTCCAAATAATCCGTAAAAATGAGCCTTCCTAAAACTTTGTTTCAAGGCATAATCCGCTAAAATGAGCCTTCCTAAAACTTTTTTTCAAGTAATTAAATATTGTCCAATGATCTAAAATAAATATCCAGCAACAAATATATTTTCTATAAATAAAACAAAATACTTGAAAACAACCATCACAAAGCTAAAAAAAAAGAACTTACAGAGTAAATTGCCCGGTTGATGCGGAAAAATATTCTATTTCAATTTATTATGAAATACCTTGTTGGTGAAGCCATTAAAAATACCTTTTGCAATACCCCAAACTAAAGTTGACCTTGCAAGGCTACAGAAATAAAATACTGTTTACATTATAAAATACTATTTATATTAGTGAAAATTATATTTTTACCATATAAAAATGGTAAGAAAAATATATACAAGTAGAATTTCAATTTTAGTGCAACAATAATAAGTAAAGTAGATGAGACGACTTCTCCTCCATTTAACTAAAGTAATGAGAATCTCCAAACCATGTTCCTTGGGATCAATCTCAACAACGAAATCATATTCGAATGGACAAAAAAACATATTCAACGAATTTGGACCACTAAAAAAATCCGTGTCTCAATGTGTCGATAAAACTGGTTCAAAAATTCTCTCTCTCAATCAGCTAATTAATAGACGAGTCAATGAAAATTATCCACTTCAATAGCTAAATGAATGAAACTAACCATTAAAAAAAATCTCTATCTCAATGACGTAATCAGATCGGCAGACCTGAAATTTTTTTACTATCCATCAACTCCGAAATGACATGTGCGTTAGCTAATATATTAAATTATGATTAAATATGATCGAGATTTTCCTGTGAGATGTTTGCATTCATAGAATTGGCACAGTAAATGGCTACTGCAGAAGATCCCGAATCCAGTGATGGTACCGCGCCCATAGTACAATTGGAGGATAGCATTTACGTAAATGAGAGAAAATTCGATCAAATCTGTTTATTTTGGCAATGCCTCCCTTTATTGGAAGCAAATTCGTTAAAATCTAATTATTTTGGCGAGGTCTTCCCCTTATTGCCAGCAATGTCAATCAATCTGATTAATTTGGCAAGGGTTTTCCATTCAGAAAATATTTGAACAACGTTAACGCCCTGGACGCTTGAAATTCCGGAACTTCATGCACTGGTCCTCTTAACGGTGGCAAATGTCAAACCCTTGTAAATCACAGTGTATCCGTCAACCTGTACCATTAATGGGAATACAGATCAAATCAATATTATCATCAGGATTTTATCGGTAAAACTAATGTGGCTGATTTGATTCTTTTACCTCGTCGCCATTAACCCACCGGTACCATGGATACAATTATAAAATTATTATATAAATTAAAAAATAAAAATGAAACTATATACATTAATTAAATAATAAAATATATAAATTAGATATATACATTAATTAAATAGTAAAATATATAAATTAGATGCAAATTATCATTGTACACATTATTAACAAATAATAAATTATATAAATGGGATACAAATTATCATTCTACAAATTATTAACCAATAATGCATGTAGTTATGTAACTATGATATCAATAAATTGGCAATTGTAATTAAAATTCTCTTATTATCATAACTGAAAACAAAATTATTTGGCAATTGTAATTAAAATTCTCTTGTATCTATCACTGAAAACAAAATTGTTTTATTTCATACCTGAAAACAATTATCCGCAACCCACTTGCAATTAGTTGACGATAAATTGGTAAGACTGTTGAAACAGAATCCACTCAAGGCAGAACATCACTGGTACGTAGTCACATGAAATTATGTTTCAGCAGTAAAGTGATAAATTCCAGACGATTCGAAAATTAAATTTGCCACAGTAATTGATATCATTAACTAGGTTTAAGTCTAAAGACTGGTACCTGCACGAGGTCCAGCTATAAAGTATGTTTGTCACATTTGCGTGTATGGCTTTCTGAACATCCGGGCTATTAAGATACACGTAAATGTAGTGATACCTGTAAGGATCATATCCTGGAATTTCTGCTTCTTCTTGCTATTTACACATCAACCATAAGGAAAGCATACGATTCTTCGTCTGGAATAGAACAAAAACCCAGTTAAAAAGTTTAGATTTCGCGGCATCGATTAAACGCGTATTTTTTCTAGAAAACAAACAATTCGCAAGTTACTCGTTAATTTATCGCCAGTTTTCATATAAATGGTATAACAGAAAATAATAGGGGTGCGGAGTTGTCTACGTTGAAGTGGTTTCTCTTAAAACTGTCAAAACTTTCTCGACTCCTTTCATGGTTTCTTTGTGCGGTTTAGATTTCTTAACATTCGCATTATATTAAGAATTAACATTACCACCATTAGACAAGAGCTCTGAAATCTACGTCCTCAAAGTCAAGTCGTCAATAACTGAACCAAAGTGATGCATCTCCTATCCGTCCTGCGTGACTACACAATCAAAGAGACGTGGAGAGCATCCGTCCTACGTGACTACACAATCAAAGAGACATGGAGAGCATCAAGATTGTGGGAGAGAAACCGATTAGCTATCCAAAGCGAAACGCACGGCAAAAAAACACGTTTGAATCCACAGGGAAAGTAGTTTGTATCCAACCGTCATGGCATTCAAATCAACGAATCATCTTAATTCAATCGTCTAACAAAATATCTAACGGTACAAATTATGACACGGAGGCATTTAGGATAGTTGATTTCAGAGGGAACGGCGTAATTATTAATTTTCCTTTTATCTATTAATTTTTTTATTATATATTTTCTATATATCTAAATAATTGTAGCGATAATCAAAGGTTAATTTTCACTTTTTGCCCAAACAAAACTGCCCAAATTCTAAGTTGGTTAATAATGTGATGGAATCTCCAAAATAAGTAAATACTGCCATAAGCCATCGGTGCACGACTCGACATTCTAAAGTAGAAATTTATTTAAAAACCAATCATAAATATCTTCGGAAGAAAAAAACTGGGAGATTTATTTAAAAACTAATCATAAATAACTTGGGAAAACCAACTGAATCCAAGTGGACGGATATGCCCAGGACCCATGATAAGGACAGATGGTGTGAAAGGAATACTAACAAACTTCGATGGACCGTCCCCACTTCGAAAGAGCACATCTTTGTTTTCTTTTCTAGTTCCTCACTAATCATCCGTGCCAATTTTCTAGGTTGCTAACATAAAATAAAGTACCAATTTTCCCAAGATGGGACAATAAAAACAACAGCAATTTTAATATCTATGTGGCCCTCAAAAAATCAACTTTTGTCAGCTTAAAATAAGCTTGCTACTTGGTTATTATATTTTAATCCTTTCAACGAAAAAATAGCCATTAAAAAAGGCTAAAAGCTGATTATATTTATAATTTTTTTAAATAGACTACGCGCTAATTATATTTTTAATCCTTTTTAAAATGGAGAAAGGACAAATCATGCCACACCTATTTTCGTGGGGTTGCTGGAGCTCCCCACAGCTCCAACTACTTGAGCATACCCAGCCACCATGTAATAAACCTTGATAATATCATAAATGTATATCAATTACATCTTGAAAAATAAATCTCTATTCACTTAAGAATTTCCGCAACTCTTTTTTCCATTTTATATTGATATATAATGTATATCAATTACATCTTGAAAAATAAATCTCTATTCACATTAAGAATTTCCGCAACTCTTTTTTCCATTTTATACTGAAAACTGTATATCAATATCTTCTGGACATTACAGCCGCCTCTTTTCACATTAAGATATTCAAAACTCTCTTTTCCATTGTATATTGAAAATGGTCCATTAATATCTTCCAGACATTACAGTATATTACAACCGCTTAGTGAAGCGGCCAGAGGATTGATTCACTATATTTCAAAAAAATTCTAACAACTCCTTGAAAAGGAGAAAAACTAGAAGTGACCATGGTGGCATGACTGAACATATATCACAAAATGTAAGGGCTGTCAAAATTATATTGCAGGTTTGTCCAGCCCGCCCGTGCTACATCTCCATCTTGTGGTACCATAGCAGCCTGTGAGAACATTCACAAAAAAAATAAAAAAACAATAAGCAAACAACACTTACTAGAACCAAACCATGTAACCAGGACTCTACTTTCGACAAATTCAGCTAGTTATTCAAAAACAATTCGTGCAGGTAGAAATGTTCTAAATTTAAATGAAGTTTCTGTGATCAGGAGATGTTAGGATGGACAAAGTATGTTCGAAACAGTGAGAATTTCGAACTTCTAAATCACACTAACTCCAGTTAATTTTGAAATATCCAGTTAATTTTGAAATATCTTCAAAATGTTCTGGCAGCTATTTCAAAATTAATTGGAGATTTTCTGTGATCAAATGTTTGAATTCTCAATGTTTTGAACATCAAACTGTGATCAGATGTTTGACCTAAGAAGATTCAAACTGGGTGAGAAGTGTCATGCCACACCTATATTCAAAAATTAACGAATAACTTGAACTCAACACTTGACCTAATCCAAGCAAAAATTTAGAAATTCAGGAACTCACAAGTTTGTTCTTACCAATCAACATAAATAAATTCACTCTATGAGAACATCCTTCAACGCTCAAGCTCCAGGAAGATGACGACACCTGGCAAATTCCTTCATCTGCCAACAGGACCTAAGAAAAGCCAAACTTAGCACCCACTGAAAATTTTCATTGGAAATGTTTCAACTATATTAAACTCCCCCTGATATCCGAGATGAAGCAGATGCAAAACTGGAGCAGGAATTCATGAAATTATTTTTCTAAGGGTTCCGATTCCGAACAGGTATTCTGTTGAGGAACATTGCCGGTGTCCTCGTCCGCACCGCTTAATTCCCTGTATTCCATTGTTACAGGCTACATAGATATGATTAAACAGTGTAGCAGCTATCAAAACTTGTACGCCTGCCAGAATCAAATAAAAGATATCAGTGTCGTCTTCAAAAAATGGAAATGTGCAAAATACACAAGTTATATAAAAAACATCACAAAAATCTGGACATGAAAGGTATATCTCTGACAGAGCCATAAATAATCCTGCACAGCACATCCTACACACTAAGGAAAATAGGCACCGAAATTCCTCGCCATTTCCAAAGGAATTCATGGCAATAAACTGAATAGATGCTTCAGTCACATTTAAGAGGGAAAAACCATAGGAGCTCCTGTTTCTACCTGCCCTTGCCAGAAGCATCCATTCTCATGCTTGAGTCTTGAAATGTTTTGATTCATTTCAGCATGTGGGTTTTCAGAGATGACATATTGTAGGTATTTGTTTTCATAAATTTGAACATCAATTTTGTGTCCAGCTTTTCAGGTGAACATTACATCCACAACATGTGGTTTTTTAGAGATGACATATTGTAGGCATTTTTTTTCATAAATCTGAACATCAATTTTGTGTCCAACTTTTCAGGTGAACAGTTACACCCATCAATTTTGTGTCCAACTTTTCAGGTTAACATTACACCCATCAGAGGAGAAACAACTGTGTAAATAATTGAAAACAATTTTGCAAAATAAGGTGAAATCCCAACTATATATAGCTGAGATAATAGTGAAGGAAAGACGAAACCGTAGGAAACAACGTTTATGTAAAAACATTACTTAAATTGAAGTAATGAAGCAGGTTAATCTAAATAATGGGTCACATTCATGTTTGAATACAAAAAGACTTGAAAAATCCGTTAACAATAACTAGGAGCTGACAGAGCACACTTGTTTTAAGCAAACATCAATTTATTAAAACCCTCATTCCATGTACTACCATGTAGATAAAGATAGCAACTGACAAACAACCATTCACAAAGAAATCCTTTAGCAATCTCACGGGGAATGAACTCTTAATTTTAGCTTCGTTATTATTTAAAATGCAAAGCATTTAGAAAAATAAGTTTCGTTATGGGTTTTTTTTTATGATTACTCGTTCACTGCTAAGCTAGTAGATCATGAAGCAACAGAGGTCAGATTTGGAATCAGGCCATGAAAATGTTCTAATGCATGAAAGTAACTGTACAAAGAGAAAGCTTAAAGAGTTCTAGTTACAAAATTCTCCATTGCATTACGTTTGCAATGCAGAGTTATCACGTCGTTTTTCAGAATAATAACTGAGAGTCTTCTCCCTGTCACACTGATAAAGATCATCTAAAAAATCTTCGGAATGCAGTGCTTCCACCACTCCATTAAGACATTGCTAATTAAAGACAGTCTAGATTATTCACAGCTTTTAAATCAGTTAATATCCATAAAATCACAGGGTTGGCTGCAAATCGGAGCCACGACACAAAATGAACGCTCAAAAGGCGATTGATGGTGATGCATAAAAGCATCTCGCCTGCGCTTAGAAGCGCGGCCACCTTTGGTAAAGTCTGACTCGGCTCTCCTACGGGCCACTCCTCTCACTGCCTGCTACTCTGCTGCCGTTAGGGGGAAAACTTGACGACTCACTCTGCAAATACAACTGTAGTTATCATACACAATTTTCTGGTTGCAATTTTTGTCACAAATATGAGTGCTTCCGGTTAATTTGCACCGGTAAATGTTAGCCCAAACATGTTCAATATCACATTTTCTATCACATTTATGAGCGATGACGTCTTCCTGCTTGTTTAGCAGGCTCGACAAATACACAACTGTTGTTGGCTCTTCATTCATCACCGGGGCTTTACCACATATGAGAGCATCAAGATTGTGGGAGAGCAACCGATTAGCTATCCAAAGCGAAACGCACTGCAAATAAACACGTTTGAATCCCCAGGGAAAGTAGTTTGTATGCAACCATGGCATTCAAATCAACGGATCATCTTAATTCAATCGTCTAACAAAATATCTAACAGTACAAATTATGACACGGAGGCATTTAGGATAGTTGATTTCAGAGGGAACGCCTTATGGCGTAAATATAATGTTCACCATAAATTTATTTGAGAAGTAATAAGGAGACCGTGTTACTAATATAGTGGAACACCAAAGACAATGCATGGATGATTTGACTTTGTCATTATCTCCCTTGTTGGTTCATAATGGTGTATTCTCCATGTAAAGCAAGTATGTAGTGTACAAATTTTTAGGGAAAAGAAACACATTATCCACCATTATTCATTGATTACCATTATCCACCATTATTCATGGATTACTCTTACATTCTTTCATGGGTGTTTTTTCTCTTCTTGAAGTAATTTATGTGAAATTGTAGCTATTATGTCTACAATTGCAAGAGAACCCCATGAAAGTACGGTTAGCAAGACCCTATAGAAGTTGGAGATTTTTTGTGGAAAAAGAGGAAACATAATGGTTTTGACAAAAAAACTATAATTTCCAAAATCATTAGGAAGACCCTATAGAAGTTGGAGATTTTTTGTGGAAAAAGAGGAAACATAATGGTTTTGACGAAAAAAACATATATATAATTTCCAAAATCATTAGGAAAACACCATTACACGTACAACTTTGTCATTTTCTAATGGAAAGTTTAAGCAAAGTGATTCTCCTCTAAATTGTTTCTTGAAGACAACCAATATATTGGACTCTTTCTGTCTGCAGTAAAATGCACTAGAAGGGGAGAATATCACTAAGAGATTATTGAGTCATTAAGCCATGTATAAGCCCCATGTTAACCTTGTATCCCTTATTAAGCCATAGATACTGAGTAATTACAATTCAATTGTTATATTGTTATGTTTGTTAGAGCCTTTCATTGTACCATTGGCACCTCTTCCTCTCTCCTCTCTCTCTCTCTATATATATATATATATATATGTAGAGAGAGAGAGAGAGAGAGAGAGAGAGAGATCATCAAAACTTGTATTATACATTGGATTTGACATTGTAAAAGGAGATTTCCCCCTCGAATTGGACTATAATTGTTAGTTTCTTATCATTTTTAAAGTGCATGTTTCATAATATCTGGTATTAAAGCATACGAACCTAGGTTTTGCTTCTTCAACAGGTCATCTTGACATTTTCACTATAAATTTTTTCTGAGACATTTTAGATGTTGAAGTTTTGACCATTTTGAAGAAATATCTCAAGTTGACAAAGAGTGTTGGGGCTCCCCATGATGAAACACTGGGCCATATGTATCCCTTCTCCATCAATTCCTCTAATTGCAACTTTAATTCCATGAGTTCAGGCATGCTCATATGATAAGTGGATTTCACTGCTAGTGTTATTCCTAGAACTAGTTTTATTGTGAAGTCAATCTCTCTGCTAGTGTTATTCATTTGGGAAGACATGATCTCTATATTGATTTAATATTGGGTATTTCACAAGCTGGTCTTCATTGGTTTCTTTCTCCTTTGTGATTTTGATGGCATAAAGGGCACAACCTTTTTTACTACAATGTTTTACTTGTATTGATGAGACCATTATGAGTATTATTGGCCTCTTAGTACCCTGGAGCATTGTTGGGTCACCTTCATCGATAAGGGACTCAAGTACTTTGTCATAACATTCCACCTTCACCCTATGCGTTGCTAGCTAATCTATACCTATTAAGACATCATATGATCCTTATGGAAGCAAATTCAATTTGACTGTAATAGTGATGGCCTTGATTTCTATAGGGTAAAACTCAACCATATATGTTATCTATCTCTTTGTCCCAGTGGCCAACTGAACAAGTAATGATTCTTCATGGGTTTTCTTTCGAAATTCAAATTTTCCCACGATCTTAGGAATAATATAGTTAAAATTAGATATTGGATCAATTAAAATTGAGACATGCGAGTTTTTAACCATACCTTCTATTTGAATGATCATTTCTTATTAGTATCCCTACCTATTATCTATTGCAACATATATCTCAAGGATGCTCTAGGCCACTTTGTTATAGACATATTTGGGAACTACAACCCCAATCACATATGTCCATAAACCAAGGGCTTTTGAGTCCCTAAAAGTGTTGTTTCATGCCCTAAAGGAACAAGGTCAGCTGATTACATCGTCTCCTAGAAGTTCTCCACAGAAAACAGCTAAGAACTGGTCAACACTGGACCATACAAACTGCTCAGTGCAGAGGGTGCGATGCATCTCACTTGCTCAGTGTAAAAAGTACAATGCATACTGGAAAGCCCTTCTGTAGGGTGCGATGGGTGAGAGTAGACAAATGGCAGAGACAGTTTGCAAGGTGGATGATCATGGAATCTTCCAGAAACTTCTCCTGTGACACTTGCCTCTCTGAATTCGCCCAAGGATGAGTAAGAGATCATCAATCTCCAAGTGGAATCAAGAACTATCAGAGAGAGGACACTAATCAAAATCCTCGAAGCTGACTCACCCCCCTACAATCATCTATATATGGATCCCTCATCCCAGAAATCCAAAAGGCTGGAATAGTGTATCTTGTAAGGAAGTGTTGTTGGTTTCCTGGTGGAATATCATAGTGTTGGGTGATCTAGGCTTTTCATGAGGTTAAGAAGGGCTTTCATGCTGGGAGGATGACGTTGGGTCAGATCAATGAGTTGTAATTCTCTCTTCTAATCTCTATATCGATAAAGCTATTCAAGTTTTCCTCTACATTCTTGTATGTTTGCTAATATATGCATGTATGTGGTCAATATATATCTGGTCCTATATTGTTTATGACTGTAGATCTCTGCACTTTGAAGGTATTATGTTGCTTTGACTTTACAGGTACTCTTTGAAGCGGAGTGGTCAAGGGAGGAGCGGCAAAGATTTGTCAAAGTGGAGAAGGAACAAGCAGAGAACCAAGCGAAAGATCGAGGTTGGTATTCATTGCTCTTCTCCTATCTACTTCTCGTAAAGGAAAATGAAAGTAACTTTAATCTGTTTGTTTCTAAGATAGCTACCCGTTTTAGTGGGACTAGCAGCTCTGCATAGACACTAGATTTCCCGATAACAAAATGGAGACTCTGCTGGGGAGCGAGTAGTTTGTTTGCTTGTCTATATTTGTTTGCTTTATAAACTTACAGACGGAGCCTGAAGTCAAGCCAACTAGCCTTCGAACTACATTTGCTATGCGAGTGCAAAGTAGATCAATGTTGCTCCAGTCTATCTTCGGGTTTTGTTTATAAACAGAACAATTGATTTGCAAACATCTAATTTCCCTGGTGGTGGCTCAAGTAGCCTCATTAGATCAGCCCCTGTGATTTACATTTAATGACTATCATTTGCTCAGCCTAAATTCCTGAACTAAGCTGCAAACTGTGACCCAGAACCAAGTTAAAGTCTTGTCCCTGGGCCATCACACCTTCTCCTGTTGGGAATCTGGATGCATCCCACCTCCCGTGTGTAGTAGGTGAGATGCATCGCACTTTCCCTGTGTTATAGGTGTGATGATAAGATAAGACCTCTTCTGCTTCCAGATTTTGGTTTTTTGTTAACTCTCTTCAGCTTTATTCAGGAGTTTTGTTGTCTGTGATCAGTATACCTCTATGTAAACTCCCTTCCTTTGCATGATTCAACCTCCATAGTACAAAGAACTGTATATGTTTTTATGTATTGCTCGCCGTTTACAGTCCTCTTTTACAAAGAAGTAGCGTAATCATGCTGTCGTCTTTTGATTTGAAAGTGTCGCAAGTTTCGTTTTCAGTCAAAGAAAAGAATCCTATTGTTCTTGATGGTCGATTACACATTTACTCTTGTATTTGATTTGAATTAGTAATTTTTCAAGTGTCGAAAGCAGTTTTCAATTCAAAATCACAAAGTGTCGTCATTATCTTCCTTTCATTTTTTGAAAAGAAAATTGTTAATACTGTCACTTGAAACGATTCAAATTTGTACATAGCATTATTTTTGTCATTTATACATTAAGAAAGTGAAAACAAATACATGCACGTGCATTTTCATTTAGACTGCTTGTTGATTTTGATTTAGGACATTGCATCTAGTGTGTGCTCTCTACTCTTTGTTGAAATAATTCTGCTTCTCTTTCCTTAGTAACTAGGATTTTCATTGCAAAAAGAAGATTAAACGATTGTTTATCATCTTAGATTGCATTTTAGGAATTGTATATCTACATCACCCGGTGAACCCGAAAGGAAAACTTCTTAAGAAATATCAACTGTAAAATAAATTCAATGAACATAAAAATGCTTTGGAACCTAACGCACAACATTTAGAAGTCTAAGATAGAGACGTATTTCGGCGTCGTAAAGCCTGGTAACTATTGTTTTCATCGTAGTGTTACACTGAAATTTGTCACCATAACTATCTACAGTTAATATGGCTCCATCAATAGTCATATTATCCCCCTTGTCAAGCCTTATACCTCTGCTCTCCATGTCAAACTTCAAAAAAGAGAGAAAGTCATTAAAAAACATGTTTATC
>APFE030857333.1:3169-57080 GCA_000404065.3 Pinus taeda
TTCCCCGGATAAATATTATGTTATTTGTAATTGATTATCTTCCTCTTACTGATTATTGTTTTCATTGATCTTTATGGGCTTCCGCTATAAAGAGAAGAGTAGATTCTTGTCTTGTGTTTTAAGAAATTACATGAGTTGTGAATCTACTGGAAAATCCATATGGTATCGACACTAAAGACATTATACTAGAAGATATTTCGAAATTTTGAGATTTGGGTTACAGTTGAAATTCGAATTCACAGTACATACTTCAAGACCGGTAGATGGCATTCTATGGTTTGCGGCTCAAGTATGCCTTAGAAGGAAACTCAAATTATATAGCATGGAGGGACAAAATGGAGGTTTTGCCAGAGGATAATGACTTGAAGGAATTCATTGATCAAGACATTCCTAAACCAACAACATCAGATGCACATAATCTGGCCGAATGGAAGAAGTGTGTGGCGATGGCCAAGCAAATAATCCTTGAAGGAGTTCGAGACCAGATTGTCTCGAGTCTCCATAGCAAGGAAACTCCCTATGCTATGTGGAAAGCATTAAAAAACTTGTATTAGAACAACATTGACCAAAGGAAATTGGCACTGAAGGACAAACTTCGAAAAATCAAGATGGAGGCGGGCGACTCATTTCAAAATTACTTGACCAAGTTCACTCATTTTCAAGATGAGCTTGGCAGTGTTGGAATCACTATTGTCGAGGACGATATGGTGAGCCTAGATCTTCTAGGACTTCCCAAGAGTTGGCATATTTATTATGACTCTATCAATGGGAGGGGAAGCTGCCAGATTGGGAATGACTCTGGTCTGATTTCCTACAAGAGGAGTTTCGACAGAGCACCAAAGATGGGACCTCTTCCAAGAAGAAGGGGACTTTCCCTTAGCGAGTAAGGAACAGAAGGCAAAGGGAAAGAGAGAATGAGCTTGCAGTAGCTGCAGCAGGTGAAGCTCTAGCTTCACAATTCAACCTTGATTTCACTCTCATTGCATGCATGGCCAACACTATAATGGGAGGTGTGTGGTATCTTGACAGTGGTGCCTTGTTCCATATGTGATGGGGAACATATATCTCTTTAGTGATTTTGATGAGAAAGACCTCAAGTATAACATAGAGTTTGGAGATGAGGGGAGGTATACTGCTACCGGGTTGGGTACGGTTACCTTTCAGAGGGAGTATGGCTCATCTCTAGGGATCACATATGTGATGTATGTTCCAGGACTAAAGAAGAATCTTGTTTCGGTCACGGTATTCGAAGATTGTGGCTATGATGTGATTTTTAGGAAGAGAAACCTTTTCCTTAGACACATCGCCACGGGACAGGTGAAACAAATTGATGCACGGGTCAAGAACTTGTATGCTCTTGAGGTACAAGATGCTTGTAAAGCCTTGAGGAGCAAGGCAAAGGTTAGAGACAAGCTATGTTCTTTGTATTAAATACAAAAACTTTGATTGATTACAATTGATACCAATGTGGGGTATTTATCCTAACTACTCAATTAAAGCCCATTGGGATTAACTTTTTCAGACGTTCCAAATATAAATTGAAGTTGAACTAACTCACACTGACTCAACTAACTCACTCTCTTAGTATACACTCAAATTAACTCACACTCTTAATATACACGGCTATGCATGTAAGAGAAATTAACTATTTTTGACAATAAGTTTAAACAGATCGCTTGCAAGATTGATTGTATTCAACACACTCAAGAATGAAGTTGCTCAAACTCTGGTGGCAATTCCATCATCATACATAGATCTATTTGTTTGTTGAAACATAGGCAGATAAATTCATCAAACACTGGTAGAATACATCATACATAAAAGAAACACTTGAAATTAATGGAAAAAAATTGTTTGATGGTTGTGTGTGTCTTAATTTAGATTCATTTCATATTTTTAGGAGATAGTTTTGATCTCCCTATATTGAATGTAATCTTATTTATTTTGGATTTGATGAACAATGTAAAAGAGCAATACTCTAGGTGTAGCTCATTTCACTTGTGAGCTGCAAGTTTCATTTTAATGTGTCTTCCCATTTTTATGTGACACTCACACCATTAATGCTCCATTATAGGTTTTCTTATCAAATGGGTTTTCAGAAGATGAAAGATTGAAGAAACCCATTTCATCAAAATTGAAAAAATATTGTTTTTAGATGGAGCATGTAAATAGTGGAAGATATGGACTATGTGGATGTGGTGTACTCATTGCTACTGAACGTGACAAGTATTATCACTTTTGGTGGGAGGTTGGTTCCAGTTCCAACAACAAAGTAGAAATCATCGCATTATGGGGGCTGCTATTCACTGCTAGTTGGCTCAACGTTTCCAATCTGCATATTTTTTAGGACTCTAAAGGATGCATTGATTGGATAAAGGGATTGTAATTTTTCCAACATCATGTTCCGACCTATTGGGTGAAGCGTATTTGTATCCTGATAAATGCATTTCAGCGCATTGATTTTAATCATATACACAGGGAGCAGAACCTCATCGCTGACTTGCTCTCCAAAAGAGGCATTTCAGCATCCCCTGGAGTCATACATTATGTTGTATACAACTGAGACTCCATATTTGACTCCAACGCTATTCCTACCTCTTAGATAGGACTAATATAAAACACTTGCTTTATTTCTACTTTGTTTTTCTGTAACTAAGCTCTTCTGAACATAGGATGAACTTTCAGTGAATGACAACATAATGGTGAGTTTATGTTTTTTTTTTTTTTTTTTTTTTTTTCTGATTAAATTTTTTATTGTTAAGTTTGATATTATAACCTGGGACAAAACCATGTAATAGTACTTTCTTTACTAATATTGAAGAAGACGTCACTTTCTTTATAAGAGAATAAACACCCCCTGTAAGGACTTGTTCAAAGAACCAGTTAAAAATTCGCTTGTTCGACTAACTAATTGATATAATGTACAACCAACATGCTATGAACTATATAACCAGCACACTTTGTGATGATATAAGGTCACGAAAATGAAATCGAAAGGCACCGTTGCAGTGAAAAGTTTTTTCACTCAGATTTTTCGGGCATAACACTTTACACCATTTTCCCTCTAATCTCGACGTCTCCTAGAAAGTAAACGAGGCTGTACAAATGCTGCATAATGCAAGTTCATTGATATGAAACATCACTCTTCTTTTTGTATGACGCGCAAAGATATTAATGGCAAGTAGCTGTAAAATTATGGTGAATCATCAGAATAATTATCGGGATATGAATTGTCGAGATGTTGGACCCCATTTTGAAAAACGCAGAGATTATTCTTGAACTCATTTTGTCATACAATTTTTCCAATCCTAATCCTAATCCTAATCTTAATTTCAATATCAACGTAGATATGTTATTGACTATAATAATATTTTACAATAAGTTTTAAGGGTTAGCTCAACTGGTTGAAAGTCTCTATTGTTAAAGTGCCTCACTAATTGGGAAGTCACAACATCAATTCTCATCTACACCCTTGGGGTTTGGCCCTGATAGTTTGGTCGTTGGTGGGATTTGATTCCCTTTTGGGTTGATCTGTGCAGATTAGATAATAGATTTTATAGTATTATAAAGAAAATGATTTAATTTGTCTAAGTAACGAGACTAAATATTAACAATAAAAAAGGTCGCATGTGTATAAAAGAATAATGAAGAGGAAAAAATAATACGAAAAAGGCTTAATTATTATTATTAAATGGGAAAAAATGTCATACTACTACATCATGAGAAATTTCATGTCTTTTACAATAGGGAAGACTTATATTTATAGTATTTTTGGGTGTCTCTTTACTTGGAGTCTTGTACTTTTATTATATTTCAAATACCATGGGTGAATAACATAAACCACTATTATTAAAACTAATAAAAGGTTGCATATGGAAAAACTAATTGTACAACTAGCTTTCTATTTTGTTTTCTTCCACCTTTCAAATACCATGGGTGCATACCTTCTAAACCACCGATAGCAGAAAGAAATTATTGAGTGTGGTGATCCACTAACATCCATCTACATGAATCGTCCCCTCTTAGAAAGAATGGTCCCCATTACATCAAGTTTCCTCATCAAATGGTCCGGAAACTTTTGTTGAATTTGGCTCATGGTCAACCGCTTTCCTTGGTGAAGAAGTTATCTTTTATTGACAACCTAGTAGAGTTGTATATTTTGCTAGTGTATATCCTTCATTTTGGTGTCCATGATTTGATTTGTTGTAGCTTAAAACTTGTGTGGAACCCAATGTTGGTCATGTTGTTGTTTGTATTTGGCATTGAATTTTTACATGACATCATGAAGTTGCTGTTGGAGGTTTTAGATCCTTTCAATAATTTTGACTACTCAATCTTCTTCGACCTAAGCATGGTAGGTCTTTGTCACTGAAGATGCAACCAAAAGAGTGACATCCATGGGGGTTGTGGACCAAAACCCTGAACATGTTTGAAAATAGCTTAAGAGCTTTGGTAATTACAATTGTGGAGAGTTATGTAATAGCCATATTGGGCATATGGAAGGCTTTCATTCCATGTATGTGGATGTTTGACCTTGAAGTGTAAAGGCACACTTGTAGATGAGGTGAATATGTCTTTGGACCCTCATACAAGATTGTCCACATGTTTATGTTATGTAGAGAGAGATTGTTTTGAAGCTATGGTGGTTATAGTGACCCTTTATTCTCCATCTGGCCAAGATATGAAGCGGACAAACCTGGAAATATGAGATACTACTTTTTAGCATGATTTTTCCAATATTAATGATTTTGTTGTAGTTGGAACTACCTGTAGTATTTTGTAGAACTAGCCTTTCAGAGTAACAATGACACTACGAGGTCGAGACTCAAAAATAACATAATGTTTCCACATATAAGGTTGTCCTAGAAGAACATCACAAACTTTGAGTGGGAAAACATCACACAATACTTCATCATTGATGCCATAGGACATACGACATTGCTAATGACATTGATGTCTCATCCATGGCTCAACCAATCAATGGTGTATGGCTGGGAATATGGCACTATCGATAGCTATATTCTCTTAATAGTCTTAACTGAGATCATATTATTTTGGCTTTTATTGTCATCAATGAAATGTAGTGGGTCCCCTTCACCCACATTTATTGAGTGGAAGAGGTTCTCTCCCTCCTTAAGCTCCTTTAGCTCTTTTGGTTCGATATTCACAATTACAATGGTAGCATTAGGTTTTACATCAATGAATAAGTTTCATTTTCATTTTTTTTTTCTTTTGAATTATAATATGATCCAAAGTCTATTTTTTTCTCTTTAAGCCTAGCAAACAATAATTGTTTCAAGCAAAATTCATTAGTATTGTGCCATGGGCTTCTGTGGAATTCACACCACCTTCTAGTATCCTTCTTTGACTTCTCATTACCCTTCTTTGCCTGCAGCTTGGGCTGATTACCTTGAGGTTGGCTCTCTTTTCTTTGTCCCTTGTTTTGTGAGTTAGGGCCTTCCTTTCTAGGCTTTTGTTACAATGGATTTGAAGACGCAAACCCTCACTTATTCTTTTCCTTCCATTTTTTCTCTAGTTATATCATATTGATAAGGCACCCTTGGTGAGGAGATGTCCAAGAAATCCATCTCCATTTGGATGTATGTATGTAGGCCACTATGCTAATTCAAAACTAATTGTTACTCAAAGTCTTTGATTCTCAACTTCGAGTGAAATATATGGAAAATATTGTTTTTCTCTGGAACTATCTAGTCTCTCTCTTATTGTAGAGTTGTCCATATCATGTATTGTTCATCATAGTTTCCTTTTGGGTAGAATTCCTCCATTAGGGCATCAACGAAAATGGCCCAAGTGGGTTTGAATCCAATATCCCAGACTCATCTTCTCTACGTCTCTCCTAGTCACCTTCCCACCAATATTTGATATGAGGAAGGGATTTTATGAGCATGAAGGCGATATTCTCATTTTAATTTTTTTTTTGGATAGAGTAATAGCCCTTTAATACATTTAACCATATATCCAAAGAGTTTGCATCTATTTTACCTTTGAATAAGAGGTATCAAAGTTAACTTCTAACTTGAAGGGTGTCTCACCTCCAAAATTGTCACTCGTTGAAGATGTCTTAGCCAATGTTGACAATTGTCGAAGGATATAGGTGAAATTGTCCATCATATTATTCCTCTATCGTGTGAGTAGGGTTGTAATTTGACGGGAATTTTTCCATCAGAGACCATTTTACTCATAAAATACATTGAAATTTTTGAAATTACCATTTGACTTGATGTGTTTGGAAGGATGCATAACGTATTTTTTACCGTTAAGGTTTTTTTGGAAACTTTATTAATATTTTATCCAGAGAGTGACACCTTTCCATCAACGGACAATATAATAAATCGATAATGATCTTATCAACAAATAAACTTTAATTTCGAAGCTTTGCTTGGTAGGATTTCAAAATATGAAAAAATCTACTACCAAACTTTGCAATTCAAACAAAGTGCTACTACAACACTTAATTTTTAAATTTGAACAGTTTGCTTGCACTGTAATTTTATCTTCATAATTATAGGATCTCTGGGTTATTCTAGTCTTGCAATTATAACCATAATATTTGTAGAGTTGTATAATTATTGAGGTTGTGTCAATTTTTGATTAAGGGTTTGAAAAGTAGTTATTGAAGAAAAACCCATGTGCTTTCCAATGATGATTCTGAAGAATTGAAAGCATTAGAGGAGGATAATGGCAGTTTCCTCGACTTTATTTTACATAAATGATTGACTGAAATTAGAAACGTGTGCACCATAATCTCCATGATTGTGGCTTCGACAAGACTTGCTGAAAGATATTATTCATGACCATCCTGCTATTCAGAGCTTGGTTATTATTAAGTATTTTGGTTTTTTTTGGGATTGGAATTAAGTATGGTATCTTTTTTTCAGCCCCAAGGGTTAGCTCAATTGGTCAAAATCAGTGCCTCGTCGATCGGTAGGCCACAGGGTCCATTCTCCCCAAAGCCCTTAGGGTTAGGCCTAGCTAGTGGATCGTAAGGCTAGATTCCCTTCGGGGTCAATCAACCCAGGTTTTTCTGTGGATGTAGCCACCAGCGGTTGACCAGGGTATCCATGAACCACAACCAAAAAAAAAAAGTATGGTATCTTTTAAAAAAATTGTAGATTTGTGTGGATTAAATACTTTTACTTTTTTAATGTATAAATCAATTCAATATGTTTAAAAAATTCTCCAATCTTAAACAATTAAAATTTGATAAATATAATTCTTTAAAAAAGTTTAGTGTTTTTTTAATGAGGTTTTAGTTAAAAATATACCTGAAATATATTCAGTGAACTTAGTGAATTGCTCTCTATAATATTTCTTTGTCTACTTTTCTCTTTTTTTTAACATATTGGAAAAAATGATTATAATTCAGTGGTGAAATTCACATTGGGACAATACTCACTCATAGGTATCCATAATGCAGGTTGACTCATCATGGTTATTCAAGAAAACCCACTCCCTGGAATTACCCTACTTGTAGTCCGAGTCTGGATTTCACTTTTACCAAAAATTTCTGAGCCTTGGGCTATTAACCTATTTCTTTACATTGAATGAAATCAAACTCTTAGCCAAACAAAAGCAATTTTAAGACATACTATAGAACTAAAAGGAAAATTGTCAACAATTCCAATTTATAAACACAATCCTTTTATAAAATTTGTAAGTGTGTTTATATTTAACTATTACAGTGGTTTATATTTTACTCTATCCATCACCAACAAGGTGTGTTACCTAAACACATACTTTTAATACGTTAAGTGCATTCAAGTAAACCGAAAGCTAATTCATTAATTGTACAATACCATCAAAATGAAACGAATCTAAAACATCACTGGAAACTATTTATTAATTTATTACAATTAATAAATGTAGCAAATGGTGTTGAAGAAATCAATTGTAAACATGGTAATAATGTAGATACCTTATCTTGGAAACCTTTTTTGAAAAAAACTTCTAGAAATGACCTTTGTTTGGCTCTTTTATGCTTTAGGAATTATTACAAAGAGAAACTATAAACTTATAGATAACATTTTTGTCTATTTTATTCCTAGGCTTCACATTCTTAGTCTTTCTCTATTTTCTTTTGTGCCATTAATATTGCAAGATTTCAATTTTCCATGGGTAAATCCATTTAGGCCCCTTTTCACCTTTCATTGATTTTCTTTCTTGTTGATGCAGCTTGAAGTGCATGTGAGTGGACCATGCCAATTGAAGAAAGCTCCTGAGTAAATTTGAATATGCACACACATAGAAACTAAAACATATTTTATTAAAGTAGGAATTAAGATACTTACAACTTGCACAAAAGCACCTATAGCCTAAGGACACATAACCACAGAAAATGGATTTGAGACCATTCAACAAATGTTATTAACTAGTTTCCTTAAATATATGTCTACAAAACTAAGTGATCAATAAGCATCTTGTCTAATAGAGACTTTATATCAAATAATGTCATTCATATATATATTTGCCCACAACACAACAAATATGGCTTGGTTTGAAATGTTTTGTTCATGATGAGATCTCATCAGATGCTCAATCTTAGTATGATTGAATTCCCATAAGTGTCACCTAGAAGGTACAAGGGGAAGAAAACATATATATTTCGTACTCCTTAGAAGGAATGTCGTTCAATAACTCACAATTCGTTCATTTGATCAGGGTAAGTTGGATTAAAATCCAAGTCCAAATAGTTTCCTTGAAAGCCAATGAATATGTATCTATCTCTTATGCAAACATCATTAAAATTCCCACTTGAATGAATCAAACAATCAATCCATGAGTGTGTTAGTGCATCATCAAACCTACATAGCTAAAAGAACAAAATGTCTTCCTTGTCACAATAATTTTGGACCACAATATTGCTTGTTCCAACTTTCTCTCCCTGAATGTATTGGCCATCCACCTTTATTGGATTGATTGGGTCAGAGGCCTATCACAGTGTCACTGACTCACCACCCAATTATGAAATTTATCCTATGTCACAGTATCACCTATGGAACAGTGGAAGTGTCACTTCGACTACAATCTACACCAGATATCGAGTGTCTCAACATATCACTTAAAAGATTTGAAAGATATGGATCATGAAGAAGGACATCTACCGCCACTTATGAAATACTAAAACACTTTTTATACATTGTACTTACTTGACTACAAACTCTCTGCTGTGGACCCCCACATTGATTCCATGTGGATTATGATCATGGAGAGGATGCAAAGGATCGTCCATCTTATATTTTTACTTTGTTGGTCATCTTATACATCCCATAAGATCTTCTTACTAATATCATGTGATGGGATGTCTATCAAAGACATTTGATTTCAGAGTTATGGAGATTTTATTATGAGTATTCCATATAATTTCAAACCAAAATTGAGAATCCAACAAGTCATTTATGTGTTATGGTCATTTTGTTTTTTTTTCTTAGAAGATATGTGTTTTTAATGAAATCTTTATTAGTGAAGGGTTAATTTATTATCAAAACATCACCCTTCGAAGGGAAAAACTTTAAACATAATGTTTCTTGAAAGGCCGCCTAAAGACCTAAAACCTCAAAAAAAATTATATGATGGGTAAAGAGGAATCCAAATTCCAACCTTAGGTAGAAGTGTCGCACAAAATGACATATACCATTTTCAAAGTGAGTAGAAGCGTCGCCTCGTAAAAGGAGGCTGAAAAAATGACAAATACCATTTTCGAAGTAAGTAGAAATGTTGCCTCATAAAATGAAGCTCCACAAAATGACAAATACCATTTTCACAATAAGCATAAGTGAAGATTTGTATGCCCAAGATGATAAATGGGATGCACATGATTAAGGAGAACTGAAAATTATATGCAAAATATGAGAAATGCCATTTTTACAATTAGCAGAACAAAAGAAAGAACTATTTAAACTCTTGTTCGTATAAAACCTCATAAAATTTTGCCCTCATAAAAATTTCACTAGGAGTTTATGCTTACATCTTATATTTATAGTATTGGTTTATAAGTTGTTGATGATGGTTGAGAAATTCTCTCAACCTCTCCTTCTAAATTAGGAATAAGTTAGATCTCACAAACTCTATATTATAAAGTAATCTCTGAATGTAAATTGTGTGTGTGTTGACACATACACCTTTCTGTGTAATATATGAGTGCTTTCAACCATTTTTAACATGGTATTAGAGCTTATCTAGGCTAACTCCCTCATGGGAGGGCCCATGGGCATAGGGAGAAAGTTCTTTGTTTGCAAGGACATTGTAGTTTGCAACTGCATATTTTACAGTAGTCTATTGGGTTTGTGATGTGTGAAATCTGGAATGATGGGAACTAGAGTGCATGCACCATGTGCCAGAATCTCAAGTCGGTTGATCTTATTTCTATGTTGCAGGTCTCTTACCAAGTGCTCTGTCTGGAACTTTAATTGCTGGCATTTCATTTGATCTATGATTTCCTCGTGGTGATACAGAGAACCAAGATCTCAATGCTCTACTTGAACTTCGACAGGAGTTGAGTTTGGAATTTGATGGAGACACAAGATGATGTGTGCTTAAGGCATAGTTGACAAGTACAAAGAATGTGTTCTCCATGCAATTTTGTTTTTTGTTAATTAAGCTCATGATCTTCCTGTGGGTGATCTACAAGAGGGGTCGTATAGTGGAGAGTTGTAGCACTTGGACCTGCAATAGACATCAGAAAATCTTTGTTGAATGACATAGTTTTGAGATTCGAGAAAAAAAATTCATTAGATCAAGTTTTGAAAGCTTCCAAGTAGTTTTCTACTGTCTGGAAACCTTGCAAATATTGAACTTGTGCGGTTCATTTTGAGATTCAAAATTTTGTTCTCTCTATATTTTCTTAATCATATTTCCCAAGAATTAATACGATATAGTTGGTATAGTGAAGAATGGAGGCTATTAAGCATGGTAAAGACAAATGCAAGTTTCTACCACAAGCCCAGGAATCGACCATTGATATGGCAACGAGCATGTTCTGAAGACGGTGTGAAAATTTAGTTTATGGAAATATTGCGCTAACTATGCTAGAGGCTTCGAAGGGTATAACTATGGCATTGTGTCGTAAGGAAAATTGTAGGAATCAAGTGCAGATAAAAGATCAGCATGGATGGTTTTCGAGTTAGATTGGAAGTTGTGGATCTAGGGAACGATTCCTGATTTGTTGAAGATGTGAGAGTGGTCTTCTGGTGAGGTTATATGACAACTTGGGATGTTGTTCAATAATTGAATTTGGGAGTTTGAGAGTGGAACTCGGGAATCCAACTTGTTGACTACACCTTTACGAGGGTTATGAGGCAGCTTGATGGAGCCTATACTGATAAGTTGTAAACCAGTTAAAGAATGATTGTGTGTTTTTTTGTTTATGGGTGGTTTCAATAAATTTATGTAATGTAAGCATTAAGAGGGGAACTTGGAGTTAATGCTTACATACTATATTTGTAACGTTGGTTTATGAGATATTGGTGATGATTGAGAAATTCTCTCAACCTCTCCTTCTAAATTAGGAATAAATTGGATCTCACAAACTCTATATTATAGAGTAATCTCTGAATACAAACTGTGTGTTGACGCATACACTTTTGTGTGAAATATATGAGTCTTTCAACCAATTTCATCCTCCCAAAATTTAAAAAACTCATGTACTCTCTCATTTGTTTTTAGTTAAAAAATTAAGGGAGATCTGACATCTAACTTACAAATGGCAATTGAGGAGTCCCTTCACAATTACACTAACTTCAAATTTCGAACCACTAGGTATTCACCAGGGATTGTACATTTGATGTATCAAAATACATCTATAATATTAACGATAGGTGAATGTTTATTAATGGTAGTTGAGGATTTGGTTTGGAATTAGAAATATAATTGTGTGATATGTATTAAGTTTATTAATAATATAAAAGAAATTGCTTAATTATTTAATTTCTTAGAATTCATTTTTATTAGTTTTGATTAATATTTTAAATGAAATATATTAATAAATCAAATTTTATTTATTGTAATATTATAAATTTATTAAAATTTATTAAATATTGTTTTATTTTTATTTTTATTGGTATAACTTTGTTTAGTTATTTATGTTTTTATTTTTTGATAGTATTTTAGATTTTAAATTTTTTTATGTGATAAAATAAAGTTTTAAAAATTATAACGATAGTTTTATAATATAATGTAAAATTAAAACTGACACTTGGAGCGAAGTTTATAAATGCTTTACTTAAGGCATGTTGGTTGATATATGTATGTGCGCTTATTGTTGGTCGGTGAAGCTTTGGGGTCAAATCCCATGAGACCCCAACTTATTATGTTATTTGGTCGGCTTGTTTGATCAATCTATTGGATAGTTATAACTATATATAATTGGGGATATAACTATATATAATTGGGGTTGGTGGGACTGTAAAATAGGTGGCCCACCAACTTTCCCTAGTTGTATGATGTGTCTTGTGGTTGACCCGAGCCTCTTTGGTTGTCAGCGAGGTGCCACATGGCCCCGTATTATCAGACCACATATAATCTTAGTCAACCCCTTCCTTTCCATGTCAACTGCCAACAAGATTCCACGTCATGCCACGTGGAGTGTCTGAGGGTTCATGTGTGGTAATGCTAAGGGGTGCCACGTGGCAATGTCAGTGCCAAAATTTTAGTTTTGCCAAAAAAATTATATGAGCATAAATTTGTTATACAAACTCGGATTACTGTGTTGTTCACACCGTTGGAATCGTTTTGACAAGATCTATGACTTGGTGATGGTTTTGTTGAGATTTCAAGACTTTAAAGTTTGAGCCTTTTTGGATCCTCTCACCCCTTAATGCTCCTACAGCTACTTCAAGATGTGTCATAACCTACAACCACTTCATTCATCTAAAACTCTTCTTATACCTCATGTCTTGGCCCTTAACTCATGTGAATTCCCTTAAGGGAAATTGGTCCTCACTCCAACACCTCTATTAACCTCAAGACCTCATTGTGCAACAAAGATGAGGGTCTTGATGTAATAGAGATCAATCTCAGTCTATTCATAAAGATAGACACAAGCCTTATGCCCATAACCATAAACAAACAAAGCTCAACCAACCTTCCTTAGCTTGACGTGCACTAGAACACAAGGAAATGTATACTCATCCTTCTTCTTTCACTCTAGCTTGATTCTTGAGGATCTACGGCCTTCTTAGGCTCTTGTCTTCACATTAGACGAGTTGCAATTTTGTTAAATGAGCTCAACTTTATCTCTACTTATAGTGTTCTTAGTGGAGTGATATTTCCACCAAGGGTCATGCCTTTTAGCCCAAGCTCACCTGAGCCTACATGCTCAAATTCCATCAACATAAGAAATAAAATTATTCTCATTGACTTAAAGCTTCTTCATTGTAGTCGTAGGTGCCCTTTAGCCCTTCAAAGGTGCTCCTCATGCAACAATAAGAATAAATAATAATTTTCACTTGGGTCTTTAACCCACAACTTTAGGTACATTTCTCACAAAACCACTTTTTTGTGGTTCAACTCCACAAAACATCTAGTATCTTATGGGGTTGTGGGAGTACCTCCCAAGCTAGACAACTCAACACCTTGTCTGAGGCCCATGAACCAACATAATGTTGCATTTTTCAATGTAGCAGGAACTAGCTTCAAATTCTAGGCATCAATTACATGATCATATCTTTGAAAAAGGACACTGAACTCAAAAAGGAAAGTATAAGTATCCTATTTAGAGAGACCATGAAAGTTTGGCAATGTTGAATGAAGAATATTCTTCGTTTTAGCATCTAATTCCATCTCTATGATGGGGAATCCAAAGGATTCAAATTCTTCTTAGACAGTCTAGTGTGCCATATTTTCTAAGAGAGTATCTTGTTCTTTTAATGGCGCCTTCAGAGATGCGAGAAAGCTACTATCTTCAGGGTTGTAAGACTCCTTAAAAGAACATTGCTAACTTTTTTAAGGGTTTTGATCGTTGAATTGATTTTTAGGAAGGTATTTTTCATTCTCCAGCGAGTTTTGCCTAATTAGATGGAAAGATAAATGATCAAAAATCAAATCTTTTGTTGTATCATAGATTCATTCAACTCCCATTTTTTTAGCACGACCTTGTACAATGGAAGTATACGATTTAGGATTTTTCTTAGCAAGAGAAATTCTTGTTGGTGCAAGTAGTTTAGTTGGCCTTGTTCCTTTTCCTCTTGCAAATGTCATGCAATGTTAGTATGGGGGGTTTCGTTGATACATCTACCATGTTAGTCTCTACTCCTAGGAATCTAACAAGTCATCCTGAAAGAAAAATAAAAGGCCAAAATAATTAAGTTTTGAAAATTCGAGATTTCCTTGACAACGGTGCTAAAAATGATGTTCTTTCCAATTACTTCTAATTATCTTAGTGGGAAATTCATTAGTTATACATTTAAATATGTCAGTCCAATATGTTGTGTCCTAAAATTGTAGTAATATGATGTTCACCACAGTACAATATAAAGATGCTTTTAGAGGTCACTAATATGACTAATAAAGTTACCAATCAAATGAGAACTATAACCTCAAAATGAGAACTCTAGCCAAAAAAACCCCAAAAAAACATGAAAAAACAACCCAAAAACAGGAAGTGTGTATGTTGCAACGACATTTTTTTAAGTAAATTTTCAGCATTTTTTAAAAATTCTAGTAAAAACAATTTTTTTTTTTGCGCAAAGAAAACCCTAAAATCTAAAAATGTTGATGTTGGCATTAACGCTTTTTTTGTTGCTAAAATTCCAACATTTTTTAGTAATGACATTAAAAATAAACTATCATGACTCAAAAAATCATTAACATTCTAATGGTTTTGAATAATACGTTGAAGGTAAAATATCATGACTCGAAAAAAACCTTAAAATTCCAACAATTTTCAACCATGACGTTAAATATAAATATCATTACTCTAAAAAACGTTATAATTTTGGTATTTTTCAACGATTGCGTTAAAGAATAAATATCATGACTCCAACAAACATTAAAATTTCAACATTTTTCATCCATGGAAGTAAAAACAAATATCATGACTATAACAAACTTTAGATTTTCAACATATTTTGAGATCAATTATCATAACTAAATTAAAAATTAAAAATAAATACCTAAATCAAAAAGTCATTATACCAATTGCTAAAAATATAGTTCTTTTAAAATCTTAACCTAAGACAACTTGACACATTGCAACAAAAGCTTAAAAATCAACCATCAAATTGACACATAGTGGGGGCATGCTTGACCCATTGCAATTGAAATGTAAAAATCAACTGTCAAATTCATACATAGTGGAAATAAACTTGATTAATTGTAACAAAAAATAAAAAATCAACTATCAAATTGACACACACTGGGGTCATGTTGCTAGTCGAACATCAACACAACCTCTACAACAAAAAATAAATTAATCAATCAATAAAACTGAAAACAAAACCAAAACCAAAACAAAAATTAAAAAATGAAAATTAAATCATAACACCACCCGCCCTACCCAAAAAAAAAATCGTAAAAATAAGTTAAAAATAAATAAATTCAAATTAAAAAAAATTGGAAAATAAAATGAAAAAACCCAAAAATAATTAAATATAAACATAACGCAATTTTAAAAATAAACCATTAAATGATTAAAATAAAAAATAAAAATGGAGAAGAAGAAGAAGAAGAAAAATAGAAAATTCAAAAGCAATAATATCTATCTATAATCTATATATATAATATATATATATATATATATATATATATATATATATATATATATATATATATATTATATTATATAAACCATTAAAAGATAATAAATTATAATATTTTTTTTAATTAAAAACAGTATAAAAGGATTAAAATAAAACATGAAAAAATTATATACATTTATTTTTAAAAATATAAATAAAACATAGCATAAAAAACCACACACATTATAACATTAAAAATTAAAAAAAATTAAAATAATCATAAAAAATAATACAATTTAAATATTATTAATAATAATATTTTTCTAGTCAGTGGGCAGGGGAGGCAGGTGATTCCGAGAATTTCCCATGTGACGCCTTGGCCTGTGGTGAAGAGGCCATGGTCCAAGTGCAACTTGTGTCGCCCTGGCCCGTGGCTCCTTAACAGTTGGTTGGAGAAGGCAAGGTAATTTTGGGAATAACCCCTTTGCCTAGCTGCCAAAGAGATAAGGCAATATTTAATCTTTTTAAATATTTAAATTGTATTACAGAGTGAAATATGCATAAATGATCAAAAGAGGTTGGTTTATTGGTTTTGGGTAAAAGTGCTAGGAATGTAGAATTGAAGGGAGATAAGATTTTTCCATTTAATGTTGAGTATTCAATGACCCTCAATATGTCCCTAACAATGAAATCATAAAAATGGGTATAGGATTAATTGATAGTACATCAAGCCTGAGAATTTTATCTTTTTGAAAATTCTGTAACAATTTTTTAACAATCTTATCAATGGTCACTCCTTTTTTTTAATAGGTTTAATTATCATTTATATTACCTTGTATTAAAAATTAAAAATTAAGTATTAATATATTTTTAGCTAAATTACTCATTGTGATGAACCCAGGAAAATTAAGTCAAAAAGTTGTTGGATGGTCTTGTTATTGATGTCAACCCATGGAGTTGACTGGGCTTGACATTGACCAAAAACACCAATTAGTGATGTCAAATGCTTAATGAATGCTTCTTAGTAATTGTGAGATTACAACAAGATGGCGTGTATACAATTGGATGGCTGAAAACCCAAGTCCTAGGGTTTGGGTTCTTTGGATTGAGGATGTACCCTGAATTTTTTGATAGCCTTTGGTAGGCTAATCATTGAGTTTGGATCGAAGATCTATGTCATTATATTCTCCTCAAAAATATGTTTCAGTTGATATGTGGTATGCCCTGAGAGGCCTCCTAATTTGAGAGATATTCACAATTGAAGTTGGTAACCCCAATTTCTAGGCTAAAACCCCAAGGGGTAGTGACATTACACCTCCTCCTACGGTTGTCAATATATGATATTGTTTATCACCCTAATCTCACCACATATAATTTACATAACTCCAAGAACCAAAGACAATAAACCAATCATTGACTTCACAATAGGACTATATGCACTAAGCCAATCATTGATTTCAAAATTTTTGTGGAATTGAAATTTTTTCTAGAAAAATATTTATAAGGGTTATTACACCATTTCCTTCAGGATTAAACAAGCAATTCAATAATAAATACTAAATTAAATTAATCTTATTAAAAATAAAATTATTTTTAAAACATCCTAAAATCCTACCTAATAATGCCCCTAATTAGCCCACCAAAAACTATAAAAGGAATATCTTTAAGCCTTCAAATCACACTAACCAAGAAAATGATTTAGCTTTGACATTTTTGTTGACTTTTATGATATTCATCCTACCTCACGAAGTTGGGAAACAAGTTTATTTTTGGTAAACTACTCTCAGATGTCTACTATTTTTTCCTCCTCTAATTCGGTCTCTAAAGGTAAGTGTTTCATGTGATTTGGTGTTGGTTGCAAGATGTTTTTGGCATAATATTTTGGCTCTGTTATCTGTGCAGTGAGGGCTCGTTTCTTTCTCCTAGGGCATCAAACTAATAAGCCTCCATTGGTGTGTGGTCTCTATTATAAAATTATATATTACAGAGCAATGGAACACATAAAATATATTGCATAAATATAAACACAAAAAAAACATAAAACAAGAGAGACACAGTTATACGTGGTTCACCCAATTTGGGCTACATCCACGGAGAAATAGCTAGTATTTCCTTTTATATTATCCAGCAAAATGAAGAGATACAACCTACAACAGATCTGTTGTGATTCCCTCTTCGCTCTCATACAATCTCCTCTCTCTTTCTCACTCAAAGTACAGATATACATAGACACAATACAATTCCCTCATATATAGCAAGGTGTTTCCTTCTATGGAAAAAAACCCTAAATTAAACATAACTTCTACCGTCAGATCTGCACCTAATGAACGACCCATATTGACTACGAAATTACAACATTTTACAAGGTCCCCCCTGGACCCCCTTAGTGGCGCACATTTATGCGTGGCGTTGCCGCCACATTACGAATTGGGGTCCAATGTGGTAATACCTCTGAATAAAGAAGATAATCAGGCTCCACACCCAACAATCTCCCACTTGGAGACTAATTATAGCAACTCCACCGCTGCTTCATTTACTAGACAATGATTCCACTTTGGACCTGGTTGTTTCTCATCTTCATCATCATACTTGAAGATCAATTGAAACCGAGCAGAATTTCAAATTCTCCCTGGTTACAACTTTTTTTAACATATCTGCAAGATTCTGGCTAGTGTGTATCTTTTCCAGCTTCAACTATCCATCTTTCAACACTGAATGTATGAAATGGTACTTGAGTTGTATATGCTTAGTCTTGGAATGAAATGCAGATTTCTTTGCAAGATGTATGGCACTATGGTTGTCACTGTATAACCCGCCCAAATCTTGCTTTTTACCCAATTCATCCAGAAACCTTTGTAACCAAATCATTTTTTTACTAGCCTCTGTAGCAGCAACATACTCTGCTTCCGTGGTTGAGAGTGCAACAACACTTTGTAGTTTTGAAACCCAACTGAGAGTTATTCAACCTACAGTAAACAAATACCCTGTGGTGCTCCTCATGTTATCTCTATCACCTACCATATTTGCATCAACATATCCCTGTAGAGCAATGTTTGAACCACCAAAGCATAATACTTTATTTGTGGTACCTCTCAAATACCTGAGAATCCACTTCACCGCCATCCAATGTTCTTTTCCTAGATTGTTCATGTACCTGCTTACAACTCCCACTGCAGGTGAAATATCAGGCCTTATGCAGACCATTGCATAGATTAAGCTTCCAACTACTGATGCATATGGAACTTTAGACATGTAATCCATTTCTTCCTGAGTCTTGGGACACGTCTTCTTTCTTAGTTTGAAATAGCTAGTCAAAGGTATACTAACTGGTTTTGCATTCTGTATATTAAATATTTTCAACACCTTTTCTCTGTACTCACTCTGAGATAATGTTAATTTTTAATTCTTCATGTCTCTAGTTATTCTCATATCAAGGATTTGTTTTGTAACACCCAAATCCTTCATTGCAAATGAGTTCGTCAATTTTCTTTTGAGCACAATTATTTCTTGCATGTTAGAACCTACAACAAGCATGTCATCTACATACAATAACAATATAATATAGTTGCCATCATTTTTCCTTTTGAGATAAACACAATGATTAGAGTGACATCTAGTATAACCTTGTTTAGACATAAACCTGTCAGAGTTTAGGTACCACTGCCTTGGAGCCTATTTTAAGCCATACAAGCTCTTCTTCAACCTGCACACTAGTTTCTCCTTCCATTTGACCTCATATCCTTGTGGTTGCTACAAATATAGCTCTTCCTCCAAATCCCCATGGAGAAAGGTTGTCTTTACATATAACTGCTCAATTTGAATGGGAGGTTGGCCGATTTCGATCTTTCGAGGGTGACAACAGATGAAGAAGGTACTCATGTTACCATGAAATTGAAAGGAATGTTTGGATATCTGGATCCAGAGTATATAACTTACTCTCTCTATAATATTATTTTTGTTAAAGGAATTCAATGTATAATTAAGAGTACATATTATTTTTTTCACCATATGTGTCATCTAATTTTTAAGGAATTCATGTATAATTAAGAGTACATATGTTTTTTCACCATACTTGTCATCTAATTATTTATCCTGCCAGATATTTCAACACTCAAATGTTGATGGAGAAGAGCGACGTGTATAGTTTTGGAGTGGTGTTGTTAGAGATATGTGGTAGACCACCCATAGATACAAATTTACCTGAAGAAGAACTAAACATAATTCGATGGGTAACGAACCTTATTATCAATCATCCAAAATATACATATTTAACAACACTGAGAACAAAATATGCAGTAGTGCATCTTCTGCTTGAGACTAACCATGAGTATCGGCATCGTGTTACAGGTGACACCACATCTACTAGAGACTGATGAAAATGGTGGCAAAATAATAGATGTCATGGACAAAATGTTGTGTGGAGATTACTACCTAAAATCCATGATTAATGTTGCCAAAAAAACCATGAGATGTGTCTAGGCTTTATCGTCTTCTAGGCCACATGTTAGTGAGGTAGTGGCAGAGATCAAAGAGGCTATCAAGCATGAGGATAATTATTCTATTTCAATTGCAGAGGAGAATGGTATCCAAAATGGGCATGCATTGACCGGTGAGGCGAATTCAACTAAACGCAAAGGAATGGAGTGGAGTGATAACAACTCCAACATGCTAAATGGAGGAAGATAACTTTGCAGATATGGATCGAATGAGAGGGGTGAACAGAACTCTAATTTTAAATATTGTTTAACCTTCTTTATAAAAATTGTTATGTATAGCGCTTCCATGGGAGCATCTAACATGTAAACTACTTTGAGCCAGTGTTGATTAATACTATCTTTCTCAAACTTTATATTTTTTTATAATCGTTCAATAAATTTGAATGAGGTAGTAATTTCCTTTTTATCTTAGAGTTAATGCTTTCGGATTCTGAAGTAACAACGAATGTGAAGGTATGAGTATCTTTCCTAGATCATACCTGTTGCCAGCATAACCAATATTTCATTACAACTAACTTGTACTGAAATATGAAAATTAAGTTCTTCTCAATTATAATGATGATAAAAATGAATTCTATTCGAACTAAACAATCGTAACAATCTGATGCTTCAGTGGAAAAACATGGTGCTTCATATTGTTACCATTAAATTTGTGTATGCTCTTCTCCTAGAAACTATAGTGAAAAGGATAGAAAATGAAACCCAAACTGACCATTGCAATGAAAGGTTTTTTCATTTAGACTTTGTTGGTTGTATCTTACACAGAGCACACAAAATGACAAGTGCGACTTTCGCAGTAAGCATAAGATTATATGCATTTAACTCTAGTTCGTATAAGCCCCATAAAAATTTTGTCCTTGAAATTAAAAGAGCACAAATAGCCTCTGATCTGATTTGTTTTTAGGAAAAAAGTTAATAGAATGTGCTTGATGATTAACTAACGGATGGTAGTCAAATAATCCCTTCACAATTAAGTTTCAATTTTCCTTTTTCATCTTCCAATCCTTTCGGATATTTATTAATCTTTCTCATATGTGTTGGAAAGGCAATATGGAAAAGACAAGAATTCACACACAAAACACACTATTTGTTTTTTTCTCTATTAAACACACAAATTTGATTGATTATAATTGATCCCAATGTGGGGTATTTATGGTTTCTAACCAACCACTCAACTAAAGCTCATTTGGGCTAATGTTTTCATGCAAACCCACACTAAATTTGGCTTTCCCAAATATAAACTGAACTCGAACTAAGTCACACTAGCTCAAATTAACTCACACTCTTAATGTAGACTACTCTCCATGTTGGAATAATTGGATAGTTTTAACACTACCCTTTAATTATGACCTCTAAACTAAAACACGACTCATCACAACTCAAACATGCTTGCTATTCTAAGTCTCCTCTAGCTTCACAACACCTAAGTTTCCTGTATTAAACTCAAGGAAATCTTTTTGTAATGGCTTAGTGAATATATCACCCAATTGATCATATGATTTACAAGGCTTTGAATAAACTTCTCCATTGCTCACAAGTTCTCTTAAAAAATGATAGCTTGTATCTATATGTTTTCTCTTTTGATGAAACACAATATACTTCGGTAGTGCAATGACTTAGATGTTGTCACAATAGACTGTTGTTGATCTTCTTGTTTCTCATGAAGTCCATCTAAATTCCTCGTAATCATACTATTTGACATGTTGTTGATGTTTTTGCTACATATTTTTATTCTTCTTATGAAAGTGTCACAATAGACTGCTTCTTAGATGTCCATGATATCACACCTGAACCAAGGTGAAACGCATAGCCAAAAGTGTTTTCCTATCATTCAAACTTCCTACAAAATCACAATCAATGTAACCAACCAAATCTTTCTTTTTTGTGCTTTCATATAATATGCCACAATTTGTAGTTCTCACCATGTATCTCACAATCCTTTTGCTAGATTTTCAATGTGATTCTTTTGATGACTCCATAAATCTAGAAATCATACTAACTTCATGCATAATATCTGATCTTGTAGCTATGAGATACATAAGATTGTTAACTAGTCTTCTTAATAGAGTTGGATTTACATATGATCCTTCATCATCCTTACTTAACTTTGTACCTATCACTACTAGTGTAGGAGCAGGTTTACAACTTTCCATTTTGAATATTTTTAGCAATTCTTTTTCATATTTATTTTGCAAATAAAATTCCTGATTTCTCAGCTTCTATAACAAGAAAATATTTCATAAGACTAAGATCTATCATGTCAAATTCTTTCTTCGTTGGTACTTTAAATTAGTCTAGTTCAAGATCACTAGTATAAATCATATCATCTACATGCAAACGAACAACCAAATTTTGACCATGCTCATTTACATTTGTGTAAAATATTGGTTCAATGTTGCTTATGCTAAGTCCATTCTTGATCATATAACTGTCAATTTTTCTATACTAGACTCTCGGAGGTTGTTTGAGTCCACAGATGGTTTTTTCAGTTTATAAACTTTGTCTTCATGATTTTCAACTTCATATGTTGAAAATAGCAACAAGAAATGTTAAAAATAGAATTTAGAATTTCCAATTTAATTTGTCCTTGAACTAGGTTGTGAATTAAAATCGAATTCTATTCTCATAGCAACTTGTAAATAGTTAATTAAGTTTAATTAACTTAATTAGCTTAGGAATTTCGAGTTGGAAGTCTTTTGGAAGTCATGTATATTTTCTCCCTAGATTTTAGGGGTCCAATATGAGTTAAAATTGAGTTGTAATTAGGTAGCTCAGTTTCACTAAGATATAGTCAGTTAAACTATTTAAAAATTGTTTGTTGAACTAGTAGAGAATTAATAGTCAGTTAGTGCACTGACGCATCCACAAGAGCTACTCCAAATAACTGAAGATTCACTCGTTGGAAAATCATGCATGTCAGTTCTGAGAAAGATCCAGTTGAGATTAGAGTGCAGGGACAATGTACTATTAGTTGTATGATTTATTGAGTTGCCTTGCAATCAAGAAGAGGACCTAATTAGGATTGTGTAGTTTTGGAAGAAAGAATTCCCTATAAATACGGGCTATTCATCCTAGGAATTGCATAAGGAAATAGGGGCTTGGAGAGCTGCCGAATAGGCTAAGGATTTGGCTTGGGATAGCTTATGAGCTGAGAATTGATTATAGTTGTGCAAGGATTGTTCTTGTGAGAACAAGCATTGTATTCTCCTCTTGGATTTTTTATTAATACAATATAGATAGTATGGGTTTTGAGTTGTGGCTTTCCCCGGATAAATATTATGTTATGTGTAATTGATTATCTTCCTCTCATTGATTATTGTTTTCATTAATCTTTATGGGCTTCCGCTATAAAGAGTAGAGTAGATTCTTGTTTTGTGTTTTAGGAAATTACATGAGTTGTGAATCTACTGGAAAATCCATATGGTATCGGTGCTGAAGACATTATACTGGAAGAGATTTCGAAATTTTGAGCTTTAGGTTACAGTTGAAATTCATCAGGATTGGTAGAGGGCATTCTACGTTTGCAACTCGAGTATGCCTTAAAAGGAAACTCAAATTATATATCCTGGAGGGACAAAATGTAGGTTGTGCCAAAGGATAATGACTTGAAGGAATTCATTGATCAAGACATTCCTAAACCAACAACATCAGATGCACATAATCTGGCCGAATGGAAGAAGTGTGTGGCGATGGCTAGGCGGATAATCCTTGAAGGAGTTCGAGACTAGATTATCTCAAGTCTCCATGGCAAGGAAACTCCGTATGTTATGTGGAAAGCATTAACAAACTTGTATTAGAACAACATTGACCAATGGAAATTGGCACTGAAGGACAAACTTCGAAAAATCAAGATGGAGGCGGGCGACTCATTTCAAAATTACTTGACCAAGTTCACTCATTGTCAAGATGAGCTTGGAAGTGTTTGAATCACTGTTGCCGAGGATGATATGGTGAGCCCAGAGCTTCTAGGCCTTCCCAAGAGTTGGCATAGTTATCATGACTCTATCAATGGGAGGGAGAAGCTACCAGATTGGGAATGACTCTAGTCGGATTTGGTACAAGAGGAGTTTCGATGGAACACCAAAGATGGGACCTCTTCCAAGGAAGTGGAAGAGGACTTTCCCTTAGTGAGTAAGGCAAAGAAGGCTGAGGGAAAGAAATCCCAAGGCGAGGCAAATGACAAGAAGATGGACTAGTTGAAAGTCAATTGTTTTCACTTCATGAGCACGGGCACTATGCCATGAATTGCGCACAGAAGAAAGAAAGCGAGAAGGAGCTTGTAGTAGCTGCAGCAAGTGAAGCTCTAGTTTCACAATTCAAAGTTGATTTCACTCTCATTGCATGCATGGCCAACACTATAATGGGAGGCGTGTGGTATCTTGACAGTGGTGCCCCATTCCATACGCGACGGGGAACATATATCTCTTTAGTAATTTTGAGGAGAAAGACCTTAAGCATAACATAGAGTTTGGAGATGAAGGGAGGTATGGTGCTACCGGGTTGGGTACGGATACCTTTCAGAGGGAGTTTGGCTCCCCTCTCGGGACCACATGTGTGATGTATGTTCCAAGGCTAAAGAAGAATCTTGTTTCGGTCATGATATTGGAAGACTGTGGCTATGATGTGATTTTTAGGAAGGGAAATATTTTCCTGAGACACATCGCTATAAGATAGGTGAAATAGATCAGTGCACGGGTCAAGAACCTATATGCTCTTGAGGTACAAGATGCTTGCAATGCCTTGAGGAGCAAGGCAAAGGTTAGAGACAAGTTATGTTCTTTCTATTAAATACACAAACTGTTCATCTTTGTATTAAATACACAAACTTTGATTAATTAAAATTGATACGAATGTGGGATATTTATCCTATCTACTCAATTAAAGCCCATTGGGATTAATTTTTTTAGACGTTCCAAATATAAATTGAAGTTGAATTAACTCACACTAACTCAAATTAACTCACTCTCTTAATATACACTCAAATTAACTCACACGCTTAATATACACAGCTATGCATGCAAGAGCAATTAACTATTTTTGACAATAAGTTCAAACTGATTGCTTGCAAGATTGATTGTATTCAACACAATCAAGGATGAAGTTGCTCAAACTCTGGTGGCAATGGCATCATCATACATAGATATGTTTGTTTGTTGAAACATAGGCAGATAAATTCATCAAACGTTGGTAGAATACATCGTACATAAAAGAAACACTTGAAATTAATGGAGAATTTTTTTTTCATGGTTGTGTGTGTCTTAATTTAGATTCAGTTCCTATTTTTAGGAGATCCCTTTGATCTCCCTAAATTGAATGTAATCTTATTTATTTTGGATTTGATGAACAATGTGAAAGAGCAATACTCTAGGTGTAGCTCATTTCACTTGTGAGCTGCAAGTTTCATTTTAATGTGTCTTCCCATTTTTATTTGAAACTCACACCATTAATGCTCCATTATAGGTTTTCTTATCAAATGGGTTTTCAGAAGATGAAAGATTGAAGAAACCCATTTCATCAAAATTGTAGAAATATTGTTTTTAGATGGAGCATGTAAATAGTGGAAGATATGGACTATGTGGATGTGATGTATTCATTGCTACTGAAAGTGACAAGTATTATGACTTTTGGTGGGAGGGTGGTTCCAGTGCCAACAACAAAGTGAAAATCATTGCATTATGGGGGATGCTATTCACTGCTAGTTGGCTCAACATTTCCAATCTGCATATTTTTGAGGACTCTAAGGATGCATTGATTGGATAAAGGGATTGTCATGTTTCCAACGTCATGTTCTGACCTATTGGATGAAGCGTATTCGTATCCTAATAAATGGATTTCAACACATTGATTTTAATCATATATACAGGGAGCAGAATCTCATCGCTGACCTACTCTCCAAAAGAGGCATTTCAACATCCCCTAGAGTCATATATTATGTTGTATAGAACTGAGACTCCATATTTGATTTCGACACTATTCCTATTTCTTAGATAGGACTAATATAAAATACTTGCTTTATTTCTACTTTTTTTATTGTAACTAAGCTCTTCTAAACATAGGATGAACTTTCAGTGAATGATAACATAACAGTGAGTTTATGTTTTTTTTCTTTTTCTAATTAAAGTTTTTGTTGCTAAGTTTAATATTATACCCTAAGACAAAACCATGTAATTGTACTTTCCTTACTAATATTGAAGAAGACTGTTTTTTCGAGTGAAAAATAAATAAATAAATAAATAAAATAAAAATAAAAATAAAAAAATATAATATAGTGAAAGATGTTGAAAGTGACATTCTCCACGTCACTTTCTTTATAAGAGAATAAAAACCCCCCGTAAGGACTTGTTCAACGAAACAGAAAAAAATTTGCTTGTTCGACTAACTACTCGATATAATGTACAATCAACACGCTATGAAATGTATAACCAGCACGCTCTTTGATGATATAAGGTCAGGAAAATGAAATCAAAAGGCACCGTTGCAGTGAAAAGTTTTTTCACTCAGATTTTTCGGGCAAAAAATGACAAGTTCTGTATACATTTAACTCTCCTTAAATGTAAAATTTCACCATTCAAATAACACTTTACATCATTTTCCCTCTAATATCGACGTCTCTGAAAAAGTAAACGAGGCTGCACAAATTCCACATAATGCAAGTTCATTGATATGAAACATCACTCTTCTTTTTGTACGACGCGCAAAGATCTTAATGGCAAGTAGCTATAAAATTATGGTGAATCATCACAATAATTATCGAGATATGAATTGTCGAGATGTTGGACCCCATTTTGACAAACACAGAGATTATTATTGACCTCATTTTGTCATACAATTTTGCCAATCCTAATCCTAATCTTAATCTTAATCTCAATGTTAATGTAGATATGTTATTGACTATAATAATATTTTACAATAAGTTTTAAGGGTTAGCTCAACTGGTTGAAAGTATCTATTGTTAAAGTGCCTTGCTGATTGGGAGGTCACAACGTCAATTCTCCTCTACACCCTTGGGGTTTGGCCCTGATAGTTTGGTTGCTGGTGTGATTTGATTCCCTTTCGGGTTGATCTGTGCAAATTAGATAATAGATTTTTATAGTATTATAGAGAAAATGATTTAATTTGTCTAAGTAATGAGACTAAATATTAACAATAAAAAAGGTCACACATATTTAAAAGAATAATGAAAAGGAAAAATTAATATGAAAAAAGCTTAATTATTATTATTAAATGGGAAAAAATGTCATACTACTACATCATGAGAAATTTCATGTCTCTTACAATAGGGAAGACCTATATTTATAGTATTTTTGGGTGTCTCTTTACTTGGAGTCTTGCACTTTTATTATATTTCAAATACCATGGGTGAATACCATAAACCACTATTGTTAAAACTAATAAAAGGCTGCATATGGAAAAGCTAATTTTACAACTAGCTTCCTATTTTGTTTTCTTCCACCTTTCAAATACCATGGGTGGATACCTTCTAAACCACCAATAGCAGAAAAAAAAATTATTGAGTGTGGTGATCCACCAACATCCATCTACATGAATCGTCCCCTCTTAGAAAGAAGTGTTCCCCATTACATCAAGTTTCCTCATCAAATGGCCTGGAAATTTTTGTTGAATTTGGCTCATGGTCAAACGCTTTCCTCCGTGAAGAAGTTATCTTTCATTGACAACCTAGTAGAGTTGTATATTATACTAGTGTATATCCTTCATTTTGGTGTCCATGATTTGATTTGTTGTAGCTTAAAACTTGTGTGGAACCCAATGTTGGTCATGTTGTTGTTTGTACTTGGCATTGAATTTTTACATGACATCATGAAGTTGTTGTTGGAGGTTTTAGATCCTTTCAATAATTTTGAATACTCAATCTGCTTCGACCTAAGCATGGCAAGTCTTTGTCACTGAAGATGCAATCAAAAGAGTGACATCCATGGGGGTTGTTGAACAGTACCCTGAACATGTTTGAAAATAGCTTAAGAGCTTTGGTCAATAAAATTGTGGAGAGTTATGTTATAGCTATGTTGAGCATATGTTAGACTTTCATTCCATGTATGTGGATGTTTGACCTTGAAGTGTAAAGGCACACTTGTAGATGAGGTGAATATGTCTTTGGACCCTCATACAAGATTGTCCACATGTTTATGTTATGTAGAGAGATATTGTTCTGAAGCTATGGTGGTTATAGTGACCCTTTATTCTCCATCTGGCCAAAATATGAAGAGGACAAACCTGGAAATATGAGATACTACTTTTTAACATGATTTTTACAATATTAATGAGTTTGTTGTAGTTGGAACTACCTCTAGTATTTTGTAGAACTAACCTTTCAGAGTAACAATGACACTATGAGGTTGAGACTCAAAAATAACATAATGTTTCCACATATAAGGTTGTCCTAGAAGAACATCACAAACTTTGAGTGGGACAACATCACACAATACTTCATCATTGATGCCATAGGACATACGACATTGCTAAATGACATTGATGTCTCATCCATGGCTCAACCAATCAATGGTCTACGGTTGGGAATGTGGCACTATCGATAGCTATATTCTCTTGATAGTCTTAAGTGAGATCATATTATTTTGTCTTTTATTGTCAACAATGAAATGTGGTGGATCCCCTTCACCCACATTTATTGAATGGAAGAGGTGCTCTCCCTCCTTAAGCTCCTTTGGCTCTTTTGGTTGGATCTTCACAATTACAATGGTAGCATTAGGTTTTACATCAATGAATAAGCTTCATTTATTTTATTTTTTTATGAATTATAATATGATCCAAAGTCTATTTTTTCTCTTTAAGCCTAGCAAACAATATTTGTTTCAAGCAAAATTCATCAGTGTTGTGCCATGGGCTTCTATGGAATTCACACCACCTTCTAGTATCCTTCTTTGACTTCTCATTACCCTTCTTTGCTTGCAACTTGGGCTGATTACCTTGAGGTTGGCTCTCTTTACTTTGTCCCTTGTTTTTACGTTAGGGCCTTTCTTTATAGGCTTTTGTTGAAATGGATTTGAAGACGCAAACACTCACTTATTATTTTCCTTCCATTTTTTCTCTAGTTAACATCATATTGATAAGGCACCCCTGGTGAGGAGATGTCCAAGAAATCCATATCCATTTGGATGTATGTATGTAGGCCACTATGCTACTCCAAAACTAAGTGTTACTCAAAGTCTTTGATTCTCAACTTCGAGTGCAATATATGGAAAATATTGTTGTTCTCTGGAATTATCTAGTCTCTTTCTTATTGTAGAGTTGTCCATATCATGTATTGTTCATTGTAGTTTCCATTTGGGTAGAATTCCTCCATTAGGGCATCAATGAAAATGGCCCAAGTGGGTTTGCATCCAATATCCCAGACTCATCTTCTCTACATCTCTCCCAGTAACCTTCCCACCAATATTTGATATGAGGAAGGGATTTTATGAGCATGAAGGCGATCTTCTCATTTTCACTTTTTTTTTGGATAGAGTAATAGCCCTTTAATATATTTAACTGTATATACAAGGGGTTTGCATCTATTTTTCCATTGAATAATGGATATCAAAGCTAAATTCTAACTTGAAGGGTGTCTGACCTAAAAAATTATCGCTCATTGAAGATGTCTTAGCCAATGTTGACAATTGTTGAAGGATCTAGGTGAAATTGTCCATCATTTTATTCCTCTATTGTGTGAGCGGGGTTGCAATTTGATGAGAATTTTTCCATCAGAGACCATTTTACTTGTAAAATACGTAGAAATTTTTTAAATAACCATTTGACCTGAGGTGTTTGGAAGGATGCATAACGTATTTTTTACGGTTAAGGTTTTTTTTGAAAACATTATTAATATATTATCTAGAGAGTGACACCTTTCCATTAACGGACACTATAATAAATCAATAATGATCTTATCAACAAATAAACTTTAATTTCGAAGCTTTGCTTGGTAGGATTTCAAAATATGAAAAACTCTACTACTGAACTTTGTAATTCAAACAAAGTGCTACTACAACACTTAATTTTTAAATTTGAATAGTTTGCTTGCACTGTAATTTTATCTTCATAATTATAGGATCTCTGGGTTATTCTAGTCTTGCGATTATAACCATAATATTTTTAGTGTTGTATAATTATTGAGGTTGTGTCAATTTTTGATTAAGGGTTTGAAAAGTGGTTATAGAATAAAAACCCATGTGCTTTCCGATGATGATTCTGACGAATTGAAAGCATGAGAGGATGATAATAGCAATTTCCTCGACTTTATTTTACATAAATGATCGACTGAAATTAGAATCATGTGCACCATAATCTCCATGATTGTGGCTTCGACAAGACTTGCTGAAAGATATTATTCATGACCATCCCGCTATTCAGAGCTTGGTTATTATTAAATATTTTAGATTTTTTTGGGATTGGAATTAAGTATGGTATCTTTTGTTTTCAGCTCCAAGGGTTAGCTCAGTTGGTCAAAATCAGTGCCTCATCGATCGGGAGGTCACAAGGTCCATTCCCCCCAAAGCCCTTGGGGTTAGGCCTAGTTAGTGGGCTATGAGGCTAGATTCCCTTCGGGGTCAATCAACCCAAATTTTTCCGTGGACGTAGCCACCACCCGTTGACCATGGTGTCCGTGAACCACAACAAAAAAAATAATTATGGTATCTTTTAAAAAAATTGTAGATTTGTGTGGATTAAATACTTTTACTTTTTTAATCTATAAAACAATTCAGTATGTTTAAAAAATTCTCCAATCTTAAACAAATAAATTTGATAAATATAATTCTTTAAAAATTTTTAGCATTTTTTAATGATGTTTTAGTTAAAAAATATACTTGAAACATATTCAGTGAATTTAGTGAATTTCTCTCTATAAATTTTTTTTTGTCTACTTTTCTCCTTTTTAACATATTGGGAAAAACGATTATAATTCAGTGGTGAAATTCACATTAGGGACAATCCTCACTCGCGGTTATTCATAATGTAGGTTGACTCATCATGGTTATTCAAGAAAAACCACTCCCTGGAATTACCCTACTTGTAGTCCGAGTCTGGATTTCACTCTTACCAAATATCTCTGAGTCTTGGGCTATTAACCTGTTTCTTTACATTCCATGAAATCAAACTCTTAGCCAAACAAAAGCAATTTTAAGACATACTATAGAACTAAAAAGAAAATTTTCAACAATTCCAATTTATAAACACAATTATTTTATTAAATTTGTAAGTGTGTGTATATTTAACTATTACAGTGGTTTATATTTTACTCTATCCATCACCAACAAGGTGTGTTACTTAAACACATACTTTTAATACGTTAAGTTGGTTCAAGTAAACCAACATCTAATTTATTAATTGTACAATACCATCAGAATGAAACGAATCTAAAACATCACTGGAAACTATTTATTAATTTATTAGAATTAATAAATGTAGAAATGGTGTTGAAGAACTCAATTGTAAACATGGTAATAATGTAGATATCTTACCTTGGAAAACTTTTTCAAAAAATCCTTCTAGAAATGACCTTTGTTTGGCTCTTTTATGCTTTAGGAATTATTACAAATAGAAAACTATTTTCTTTTGTGCCAATAATATTGTAAGATTTCAATTTTCCATGGGTAAATCTATTTAGGCCGCTTTTCAACTTTCATTGTTTTTCTTTCTTGTTGATGTAGCTTGAGGTGCATGTGAGTGGACCATGCGAATTGAAGAGAGCTCTCGAGTGAATTTGAATATGCACACACATAGAAAGTGAAACATATTTTTATTAAAGTAGGAATTAAGATACTTACAACTTGCACAAAACCACCTATAGCCTAAGGACACACAACCACAGAAAATGGATTTGAGACCATTCAACAAATGTTATTACCTAGTTTCCTTAAATATATGTCTACAAAACTAAGTGATCAATAAGAATCTTGTCAGAGAGAGAGAGAGAGAGAGAGAGAGAGAGAGAGAGAGAGAGAGAGATATGCCCACAACACAACAAATTTGGCTTGGTTTGAAATGTTTTGTTCATGATGAGATCTCATCAGATGCTTAATCTTAGTATGATTGAATTCCCATAAGTGTCACCTAGAAGGTATAAGGGGAAGAAAACATATATATTTCGTACTCGTTAGAAGGAATGTCGTTCAATAACTCACAATTCATTCATTTGATCAAGGTAAGTTGGATTAGAATCCAAGTCCAAATAGTTTCCTTGAAAGCCAATGAATATGTATCTATCTCTTATGCAAACATCAATATAATTCCTAGTTGAATGAATCAAACAATCAATCCATGAGTGTGTTAGTGCATCATGAAACCTATAGAGCTAAAAGAACAAAATGTCTTCCTTGTCACAATAATTTTGGAACACAATCTTGCTTGTTCCCACTAGCTCTCCTTGAGTGTATTGGCCATCCACCTTTATTGGATTGATTGGGCCAAAGGCCTGTCACAGTGTCACTGACTCACCACCCAATTATGAAATTTATCCTATGTCACAATATCACCTATGGAACAGTGGAAGTGTCACTTCGACTACAATCTGCACCAGATATCAAGTGTCTCAACATATCACTTAAAATATTTGAAAGATATGGATCATGAAGAATGAAACCTACCGCCACTTATGAAATACTAAAACACTTTTTATACATTGTACTTAGTTGACTACAAACTCTTTGCGGTGGACCCTCGCATTGATTCTATGTGATTATGATCGTGGAGAGGATGCAGAGGATCATCCATCTCATATTTTTACTTTGTTAGTCATCTTATACATCCCATAATATCTTCTTATTAATATCATGTGATGGCATGTCTAAGTCAAGGACATTTGATTTCAGAGTTATGGAGATTTTATTATGAGTATTCCATATAATTTCAAACCAAAATTGAGAATCCAATAAGTCATTTATGTGTTATGGTCATTTTGTTTTTTTTTTTCTTAAGATAGATATGTGTTTTTAATGAAATATTTATTAGTGAAGGGTTAAGTTATTATCAAAACCTAACCCTTGGAAGGGAAAAATTTTAAACATAATGTTTCTTGAAGGGCCGCATAAAGACCTAAAACCTCAAAAAAAATTATATGATGGGTAAAGAGGAATCAAAATTCCAACCTTAGGTAGAAGTGTCGCACAAAATGACAAATACCATTTTCGCAGTAAGCAGAAGTGAAGAATTGTTTGCCCAAGATGACAAATGGGATGCACATGATTAAGGAGAACAGACAATTATATGCACAATATGAGAAATGCCATTTTTACAATAAGCAGAACAAAAGAAAGAACTATTTAAACTCTTGTTCGTATAAAACCTCATAAAATTTTGTCCTCATAAAAATTTCATTAGGAGTTTATGCTTACATCTTATATTTGTAATATTGGTTTATAAGTTGTTGATGATGGTTGAGAAATTATCTCAACCTCTCCTTCTAAATTAGGAATAAGTTAGATCTCACAAACTCTATATTATAGAGTAATCTCTATGTAAATTGTGTGTATTGACACATACACCTTTGTGTGTAATATATGAGTTCTTTCAACCATTTTTAACATGGTATCAGAGCCTATCTAGGCTAACTCCCTCATGGGTGGGCCCAAGGGCATAGGGAGAAAGTACTTTGTTTGCAAGGACATTGTAGTTTGCCACTGCATATTTTATAGTAGTGTGTTGGGTTTGTGATGTGTGAAGTCTGGAATGATGGGAACTAGAGTGCATGCCCCACGTGCCAGAATCTCAGAACGGTTGATCTTATTTCTGTGTTGTAGGTCTCTTACGAGGTGCTATGTTTGGAACATTAATTGCTGGCATTTCATTTGATCTATGATTTCCTGGTGGCGATACAGAGAATCGAGATCTCATTGCTTGACTGAACTTCGACAGGAGTTGAGTTTGGAATTTGATGGAGAAACAAGTTGACGTGTGCTTAAGGCATAGTTGACAAGTACAAAGAATGTGTTCTCCATGCAATTTTGTTTTTTGTTAATTAAGCTCATGACATGCGTGTGGGTGATCTACAAGAGGGGTCGTATAGTGGAGAGTTGTAGCACTTGGACCTTTGAGAGACATCAGAAAATATTTGTTGAATGACATATTTTTGAGATTCAAGAAAAAAAATCATTAGATCAAGTTTTGAAAGCTTCCGATTAGATTTCTATTGTTTGGAAACCTTGCAAATATTGAACTTGTGCGGTTCATCTTGAGATTCAAAATTTTGTTCTCTCTATATTTTCTTAATCATATTTCCCAAGAATTAATATGATATAGTTGGTATAGCGAAGAATGGAGGCTATTAAGCACGGTAAAGACAAACGCGAGGTTCTACCACTAGCCCAGGAGTCGACCATCGATATGGCAATGAGCATGTTCTGAAGACAGTGTGAAAATTTGGTTTATGGAAATATTGCGTTAACTATACTAGAGGCTTCGAAGGGTACAACTATGGTGTTGTGTCATAAGGAAAATTGTAGGAGTCAAGTGCAGATAAAATCTCAGCAAGGATGGTTGTTGAGTTAGGTTGGAAGTTCTGGATCTACGGAAGGATCTCTGATTTGTTGAAGACGTGAGAGTGGTCTTCTGGTGAGGTTATGCGACAACTTGGCATGTTGTTCAGTAATTGAATTTGGGAGTTTGAGAGTGGAACTCGGGAATCCAACTTGCCAACTACACCTTTACAAGGGTTATGAGGCAGCTTGATGGCGCCTATACTGATAAATTGTAAACCAGTTAAGGAATGATTGTGTAATTTTTTGTTTATGGGCGGTTTCAATCAAGTTATGTAATGTAAGCATTAAGAGGGGAACTTAGAGTTAATGCTTACATACTATATTTGTAATGTTGGTTTATGAGCTGTTGGTGATGGTTGAGAAATTCTCTCAACCTCTCCTTCTAAACTAGGAATAAATTAGATCTCACAGACTCTATATTATAGAGTAATCTCTAAATACAAACTATGTGTGTTGACGCATACACTTTCGTGTGAAATATATGAGTCTTTCAAACATTTTTAACAATTTCATCCTCCCAAAATTTAAAAAATGCATGTACTCTCTCGTTTGTTTTTAGTTAAAAAAATTGAGATGTGACATCTAACTTACAGATGGCAGTTGAGGAGTCCCTTCACAATTACACTAACCTCAAATTTCGAACCACTAGGTATTGACTAGGGATTGTACATTTGATGTATCAAAATACATATATAATATTAATGATAGGTGAATGTTTATTAATGGTAGTTGAGGATTTGGTTTGGAATTAGAAATATAATTGTGTGATATGTATTAAATTTATTAATAATATAAAAGAAATTGTTTAATTATTTAATTTTTTAGAATTTATTTTTATTAGTTTTGATTAATCTTTTAAATAAAATATATTAATAAATCAAATTTTATTTTATTGTAATATTTATAATTTTATAAAATTTATTTAAATATTTTTTATTTTTATTTATTTTATGGTATAACTTTTTAGTTATTTTATGTTTTATTGTTGATAGTATTTTAGATTTTAGATTTTTTTATGTGATAAAATAAAGTTTTAAAAATTATAATGATAGTTTTATAATATAATGTAAAATTAAAACTAACACTTGGAGCGAAGTTTATAAAGGATTTACTTAAGGCGCGTTGGTTGATATATGTGTGTGCGCTTATTGTTGGTGGGTGAAGCTTTGGGGTCAAATCCCATGAGACCCCAACTAATTATGTTATTTGGTCGGTTTGTTTGATCAATCTATTGGATAGTTATAAATATATATAATTGGGGTTGGCGGGACTACAAAATAGGTGGCCTCCCAACTTTCGCCAGTTGTATGATGTGTCTCGTGATTGACCCGAACCTTTTTGGTTTTCAGCGAGGTGCCACATGGCCTCGTATTATTGGACCACATATAATCTTAGTCAACCCCTTCCTTGCGATGTCAACCGGCATCAAGATTCCACGTCATGCCACGTGGAGTGTCTGAGGGTTGATGTGTGGTACTGTTGAGGGGTGCTACGTGGCAATGTCAGTGCCAAAATTTTAGTTTTGCCAAAAAAATTATATGAGCGTATATTTGTTATACAAACTCAGATTGATGTGTTGCTCACACTGTTGGAATCGTTTTGAAGAGATCTATGACTTGGTGATGGTTTTGTTGAGATTTCAAGACTTTAAATTTTGAGCCTTTCTGGAACCTCTGGGATCACCTCTTAATTCTCCTACAACTACCTCAAGATGTGTCATAACCTACAACCACTTCATTCGTCTAAAACTCTGGTTATACCTCATGTCTTGGCCCATAACTCATGTGAATTGCCTTAAGGGAATTGGGTCCTCATTCCAACACCTCTTTTAACCTCAAAACCTCATTGTGCAACAAAAATGAGGGTCTTGACATTCCTTAATGCAATATAGATCAATCTCAGTCTGTTCACAAAGATAGACACAAGCCTTATGCCCATAACCATAAACAAACAAATCTCAACCAACCTTCCTTAGCTTGACGTGCACTAGAACACAAGGAAAAGTATACTCATCCTTCTTCTTTCACTCCAACTCGACTCTTGAGGATCTACGATCTTCTTAGGCTCTTGTCTTCACATTAGACGAGTTGCAATTTTGTCAAATGAGCTCAACTTTATCTCTACTTATAGTGTTCTTAGTGGAGCAATATTTCCACCAAGGGTCATGCCTTTTAGCCTAAGCTCACCTGAGCCTACATGCTCAAATGCCATCAACATAAGAAATAAAATTATTCTCATTGACTTACACCTTCTTCATTGTAGTCATAGGTGCCCTTTAGCCCTTCAAAGGTGCTCCTCATGCAAAAATAAGAATAAATAGTAATTTTCACTTGGGTCTTTAACCCACAACTTTAGGTACATTGCTCACAAAACCACTTTTTCATGGTTCAACTCCACACAAACCTAGTACCCTGAGGGGTTGTGGGAGTACCTCCCAAGCTAGACATCTCAACACCTTGTCTGAGGCCCATGAACCAACATAATGTTGCATTTTTCAATGTAGCAAGAACTGGCTTCAACTTCTAGGCATCAATTACATGATCATATCTTTGAAAAAGGACATTGAACTCAGAAAGAAAAGTATAAGTATCCTATTTAGAGAGACCATGAAAGTTTGGCAATGTTGAATGAATAATATTCTTCGTTTTAGCATCTAAGTCCATCTCTATGATGGGGAATCCAAAGGATTCAAATTCTTCTTAGACATTCTAGTGTGCCATATTTTCTAAGAGAGTATCTTCTTCTTTTAATGGCGCCTTCAGAGATGTGAGAAAGCTACTATCTTTAGGGTTGTAAGACTCCTTAAAATAACATTGCTAACTTTCTAAAGGGTTTTGATCGTTGAATTGATTTTTAGGAAGGTATTGTTCATTCTCCAAAGGGTTCTACCTAATTAGATGGAAAGATAAATTATCAAAAATCAAATATTTTGTTGTATCATAGATTCATTTAGCTCCCTTTTTTTAAGCAGGACCTTGTACAATGGAAGTATACGATTTAGGATTTTTCTTAGCAAGAGAACTTCTTGTTGGTGCAAGTAGTTTAGTTGGCCTTGTTCTTTTTCCTCTTGCAAATTTCATGCAGTGTTAGTATGGGGGGTTTCGTTGATAAATCTACCATGTTAGTCTCTACTTCGAGGAATCTAAGAATTCATTTTGAAAGAAAAATAAAAGGCCAAAATAATTAAGTTTTGAAAATTCGAGAATCAACAAATAAATTAAAAATAAAATTAAATAAAAAAATTAAATTAAATTAAATAAAAAAAAAAAATTGACAAAAAATTGATTTTACTATTGAGATTTCCATGACAATGGTGCTAAAAATGATGTTTTTTCCGATTACTTCTAATTATATTAGTGGGAAATTCATTAGTTATACATTTAAATATTCAATCCAAGATTTTTTTGGAACTTGTGAATTGTTGTGCATAGTATATGTTAGTGCAATATGTTGTGTCCTAAATTGTAGTAATATGATGTTCACGACCGTACAATATAAAGATGCTTTTAGAGGTCACTAATATGACTAATAAAGTTACTAATCAAACGAGAACTATAACCTCAAAATGAGCTCTAGCCAAAAAACCCCAAAAAAACATGAGAAACAACCCAAAAACGGGAAGTGTGTATGTTGCAACGACGTTTTTTTAAGTAAATTTTCAGCATTTTTAAAAAATGCTAGTAAAAACCAAATTATTTTGCGCAAAGAAAACCGTAAAATCTAAAAATGTTGATGTTGGCATTAACACTTTGTTTTGTTGCTAAAATTCCAACATTTTTTAGTAATGACATTAAACATAAACTATCATGACTCAAAAAATCATTAGCGTTCTAATGGTTTTCAATAATACGTTGAAGGTAAAATATCATGACTCGAAAAAAACCTAAAAATTCCAACAATTTTCAACCATGACATTAAAGATAAATGTCATTACTCTAAAAAACGTTATAATTTTGGTATTTTTCAATGATTGTGTTAAGGAATAAATATCATGACTCCAACAAACATTAAAATTTCAGCATTTTTCATCCATGGAAGTAAAAACAAATATCATGACAATAACAAACTTTAGATTTTCAACATATTTCGAGATCAATAATCATCACTAAATTAAAAGTTAAAAATAAATACCTAAATCAAAAAGTCATTATACCAAATGCTAAAAATATAGTTCTTTTAAAATCTTAGCCTAAGACAACTTGACACATTGCAACAAAAGCTTAAAAATCAACCATCAAATTGACACATAGTGGGGGCATGCTTGACCCATTGCAATTGAAATTTAAAAATCAACTGTCAAATTCATACATAGTGGAAACAAACTTGATTAATTGTAACAAAAAATAAAAAATCAACTACCAAATTGACACACATTGGGGTCATGTTGCTAGTCGAACATCAACACAACCTCTACAACAAAAAATAAATTAATCAATCAATAAAACTGAAAACAAAACCAAAACCAAAACAAAAATTAAAAAATGAAAATTAAATCATAACACCACCCGCCCTACCCAAAAAAAAAATCGTAAAAATAAGTTAAAAATAAAATATATATAAATTAAAACATTGAAAAAAGATAAAGTTTAAAAAAAAAAATCAAATATAAAAAAATTGTAAAAAGAAAATGAAAAAACCCAAAAAAAAATTAATAAATAAACATAACACAATTTTAAAAATAACCCATTTAAATGATGAAATAAAAAAATAAAAAACAGAAGAAGAAGAAGAAAAAAATAGAAAATTCAAAAAGCAAATATATTATATATATATATTATATATATATATTATATATATATATATATATATATATATATATATTATATATATTTTTATATATATATATATAATTTTTTATTAAAATATGTAAATAATAAAAAAATAGTAATAAAGATTAAATAAATCATGAAAAAATTATTATACACATTTATATTTAAAAATTATAAATAAAACATAGCAATAAAACACACACACACACACATATAACATTAAAAATTTGAAAAATTAAAAGAATCATAAAAAATAATACAATTTAAATATTATTAATAATAACATTTTTCTAGTCAATGGGCAGGGAAGGCAGAGGAGGCAGGTGATTCCAGGAATTTCCCATGTGACGCCTTGCCCTGCGGCGAAGAGGCCACGGTCCAAATGCAACTCGTGTCGCCCTGGCCCGTGGCTCCTTAACGGTTGGTTGGAGGAGGCAAGTTAATTTTGGGAATAACCCCTTTGCCCAGCTGCCAAATAGATAAGGCAATATTTAATCTTTTTAAATATTTAAATTGTAATACAGAGTGAAATATGCCTAAATGATCAAAAGAGGTTGGATTATTGGTTTTGGGTAAAAGTGCTAGGAATGTAGAATTGAAGGGAGCTAAGATTTTTCCATTTAATGTTGAGTATTCAATGACCCTCAATATGTCCCTAACAACGAAATAATAAAAATGGGTATAGGATTAATTGATAGTACATCAAGCCTGAGACTTTTATTTTTTTTTAAATTTTGTAACAATTTTTTAAGAATTTTATCAATGGTTGCTTCTTTTTTTTAATAGGTTTAAATATCATTTATATTACCTTGTATTAAAAATTAAAAATTAAGTATTAATATATTTTTAGCTAAATTACTCATTGTGATGAATCCAGGAAAATTAAGTCAAAAAATTGTTGGATAGCGTTGTTATTAAGTTCAACCCATGGAGTTGACTGGGCTTGACATTGACTAAAAACACCAATCATTGATGTCAAATGGTTAATGAATGCTTCTTAGTAATTATGATATTATAGCAAGATGGCGGCTATACAATTGGATGGCTGAGAACCCAAGTCCTAGGGTTTGAGTTCTTTGGACTGAGGATGTACCCTGACTCTGTCAATAGCCTTTGGTAGGCTAACCATTCAGTTTGGATCAAAGATCTATGTCATTATATTCTCCTCAAAAATATGTTTCAGTTGATATGTGGTATGCCTGGAGAGGCCTCCTAATTTGAGAGTTATTCACAATTGAAGTTGGTAACCCCAATTTCTAGGCTAAAACCCCAAGGGGTAGTGACATGACACCTCATCCTACAGTTGTCAATATATGATACTGTTTATCACCCTAATCTCACCACCTATAATTTACATAACTCCAAGAACCAAAGACAATAAACCAATCATTGACTTCACACTAGGACCATATGCACTAAGCCAATCATTGATTTCAAAATTTTTGTGGAATTGAAATTTTTTCTAGAAAAATATTTATAAGGGTTATTACACCAATTCCTTAAGGATTAAGCAATCAATTCAATAATAAATACTAAATTAAATTAATCTCATTAAAAATAAAATTATTTTTAAAACATCCTAAAATCCTACCTAATAAAGCCCCTAATTAGCCCACCAAAAACTATAAAAGGAATACCTTTAAGCCTTCAAACCACACTAACCAAGCAAATGATTTAGCTTTGAAATTTTTGTTGACCTTTATGATATTCATCCTACCTCACGAAGTTAGGGAAACAAATTTCTTTTTGGTAAACTATGCTCAATTGTCTACGGTTTTTTCCTCCTCTAATTCGGTCTCTAAAGGTAAGTGTTTCAAGTGATTTGGTGTTGGTTGCAAGATGTTTTTGGCATAATATTTTGGCTCTATTATCTCTGCAGTTAGGGCTCTTCTGTTTCTCCTAGGCATCAAACTAATAAGCCTCCATTGGTGTGTGGTCCTTGTTATAAAATTATATATTACAGAGCAATGGAACACATAAAATATATTGCATAAATATAAACACAAAAGACACATAAAACAAGAGAGACACAGTTATACGTGGTTCACCCAATTTGGGCTACGGCCACGGAGAAACAACTAGTATTTCCTTTTATATTATCCAACAAAATGAAGAGATACAACCTACAACACATTCGTTGTAATTCCCTCTTCGCTCTCACACAATCTCCTCTCTCTTTCTCGCTCAAAGTATAGATATACATAGATGCAATACAATTCCCTCATATATAGCAAGGTGTTTCCTTCTATGGAAAGAAACCCTAAATTAAACATAACTTCTATCATCAAATCTGCACCTAATGAATGACCCAGATTGACTACAAAATTACAACATTTTACAAGGCCCCCCTGGACCCCCCTAGTAGTGCACATTTCTGGGTGGCGTTGCCACCACATTACGAACTGGGGTCCAATGTGGTAATACCTCTGAATAAAGAAGATAATCAGGCTCCACACCCAACAATCTCCCACTTGGAGACTAATTATAGCAACTCCACCGCTGTTTCATTTACTAGACAATGATTCCACTTTGGACCTGGTTGTTTCTCATCTTCATCATCATACTTGAAGATCAATTGAAACCGAGTGGAATCTCAATTTCTCCCTAGTTACAACTTTTTTTAACATATCTGTAAGATTCTAGCTAGTGTGTATCTTTTCCAACTTCAACTGTCCATCTTCCAAGACTAACTTTATGAAATGGTACTTGAGTTGTATATGTTTAGCCTTGGAATGAAATGTAGATTTCTTTGCAAGATGTACGGCACTATGGTTGTCACTGTATAACTTGCCCAACTCCCGCTTTTTACCCAATTCATCCAGAAACCTTTGTAACCAAATCATTTCTTTACTAGCCTCTGTAGTAGCAACATACTCTGCTTCCATCGTTGAGAGTGCAACAACACTTTGCAGTTTTGAAACCCAACTGACAGTTATTCCACCTATAGTAAACACATACCCTGTGGTGCTCCTCATGTTATCTCTATCACCTGCCATATTTGCATCAACATATCCCTGTAGAGCAATGTTTGAACCACCAAAGCATAATTCTTGATTTGTGGTACCTCTCAAATACCTGAGAATCCACTTCACCACCATCCAATGTTCTTTTCCTAGATTGTTCATGTACCTGCTTACAACTACCACTGCATATGTAATATCAGGCCTTGTGTAGATGATTGCATACATTAAGCTTCCAGTTGCTGATGCATATGGAACTTTAGACATATAATCCATTTCTTCCTGAGTCTTGGGACACATCTTCTTTCTTAGTTTGAAATAGCTAGTCAAAGGTATATTAACTAGTTTTGCATTCTGCATATTAAATATTTTCAACACCTTTTCTATGTACTCACTCTAAGATAATGTTAATTTTTTATTCTTCATGTCTCTAGTTATTCTCATATCAAGGATTTGTTTTGTAACATCCAAGTCCTTCATTGCAAATGAGTTCGCCAATTTTCTTTTGAGCACATTTATTTCCTGCATGTTAGAACCTGCAACAAGCATGTCATCTACATACAATAATAATATAATATAGTTGCCATCATTTTTCCTTTTGAGAGAAACACAATGATCGGAGTGACATCTAGTATAACCTTGTTCAGACATAAACCTGTCAAAGTTTAGGTACCACTGTCTTGGAGCCTATTTTAAGCCATACAAGCTCTTCTTCAACCTACACACTAGTTTCTCCTTCCCTTCGACCTCATATCCTTGTGGTTGTTCCATATATAGCTCTTCCTCCAAATCCCCATTGAAAAAGGTTGTCTTTACATATAACTACTCAATTTGAATGGGAGGTTGGCTGATTTTAGTCTTTCGAGGGTGACAACGGATGAAGAAGGTACTCATGTTACCATGACAGTCAAAGGAATGTTTAGATATCTGGATCCAGAGTATATAACTTACTCTCTCTACAATATTATTTATGTTAAAGGAATTCAATGTATAATTAAGAGTACATATTATATTTTTCACCATATTTGTCATCTAATTTTTAAGGAATTCATGTATAATTAAGAGTACATATGATTTTTTCACCATACTTGTCATCTAATTTTTTATCCTGCAAGATATTTCAACACTCAAATGTTGACGGAGAAGAGTGCCGTGTATAGTTTTGGAGTGGTGTTGTTAGAGATCATATGTGGTAGACCACCCATAGATACAAATTTACTTGAAGAAGAACTAAACATAATTCTATGGGTAAGGAACCTTATTATCAATCATCCAAAATATACATATTTAACAACACTGAGAACAAAATATGCAATAGTGCATCTTCTGCTTGAGACTAACCATCAGTGTCGGCATCGCGTTACAGGTGACACCACATCTATTAGAGACCGATGAAAATGGTGGCAAAATAATAGATGTCATAGACAAAATGTTGTGTGGAGATTACTACCTAAAATCCATTATTAATGTTTCCAAAACAACCATAAGATGTGTCTAGGCTTTACCGTCTTCAAGGCCTCCTATCAGTGAGGTAGTGGCAGAGCTCAAAGAGGCTATCAAACATGAGGATAAGATTCTATTTCAATTGCAGAGTTTAATGGTACCCAAAATGGGCATGTATTGACTGGCAAGGCGAATTCAACTAAACGCGAAGGAATGGAGTGGAGTGATAACAACTCCAACATGCTAAATGAAGGAAGATAGCTTTGCAGATATGGATCGAACGAGAGGGGTGAATAGAACTCTAATTTTAAAGATTGTTTAACCTTCTTTATAAAATTTGTTATGTATACCACTTCCATGGGAGCATCTAACATGTAAACTACTTTGAGCTGGTGTTGATTAATACTATCTTTCTCAAACTTTATATTTTTGTATAATCATTCAATAAATTTGAATGAGGTAATAATTTCCTTTTTATCTTAGAGTCAATGCTTTCGGATTCTAAAGTAACAACGAATGTGAAGGTATGAGTATCATTCCTAGATCATACCCGTTGCCAGCATAACCAATATTTCCTTACAACCAACTTGTACAAAAATATGAAAATTAAGTTCTTCTCAATTATAATGATGCTAAAAACGAAATTCTATTCAAACTAAAAAATCGTAACAATCTGATGCTTCAGTGGAAAAACATGGTGCTTCATATTGTTACCATTAAATTTGTCTATAATCTGCTCCTAGAAACTACAATGAAAAGGATAGAAAATGAAATCCAAACTGACCATTGCAATGAAAGGTTTTTTCATTTAGACTTTGTTGGGTGTATCTTACACAAAGCACACAAAATGACAAGTTCCACTTTCACAAGAAGCATAAGATTATATGCATTTAACTCTAGTTTGTATAAGCCCCATAAAACTTCGTCCTTGAAATTAAAAGAGCACAGGTACCCTCTAATCTGATTTGTTTTTAGTAAAAAGATTAATAGAATGTGCTTGATGATTAACTAACGGATGGCAGTCAAATAATCCCTTCACAATTAAGTTTCGATTTTCCTTTTTCATCTTCCAATCCTTTTAGATATTTATTAATCTTTCTCATATGTGTTGGAAAGGCAATATGGAAAAGACAAAAATTCACACACAAAACACATGATTCCTTTTTTTCTCTATTAAACACACAAATTTTATTGATTATAATTGATCCCAATGTGGGGTATTTATGCTTTCTAACTAGCCACTCAACTCAAGCTCATTTGGGCTAACATTTTCATGCAAACCCACACTAAATATGGCTTTCCCGAATATAAACTGAACTCGAATTAAGTCGCACTAGCTCAAATTAACTCACACTCTTAATATTGACTACTCTGCGTGTTGCAATAATTAGATATTTTTAACACTCCCCTTTAATTACGACCTCTAAACTAAAACACGACTCATCACAACTCAAACATGCTTGCTATTCTAAGTCTCCTCTAGCTTCACAACACCTAAGTTTCCTCTATGAAACTCAAGGACATCTTTTTCTAATGGCTTAGTGAATATATCACCCAATTGATCATTTGATTTACAAGGCTTCGAATAAACTTCTCCATTGCTCACAAGCTCTTAAAAAATGATATCTTGTATCTATATGTTTTCTCTTTTGATGAAACACAATATACTTCGGTAGTGCAATGACTTAAATGTTGTCACACTAGACTGTTGTTGATCTTCTTGTTTCTCCCAAAGTCCATCTAAAGTCCTCGCAATCATACTATTTGACATGTTGTTGATGTTGTTGCTACATATTTTTATTCTTCTTATGAAAGTGTCACAATAGACTGCTTCTTAGATGTCCATGATATCACACCTGAACCAAGGTGAAACACATAACCAAAAGTGTTCTCCCTATATTTCAAACTTCCTACAAAATCACAATTAGTGTAACCAACCAAATCTTTCTTTTTTGTGCTTTCATATAATATGCCACAATTTGTAGTTCTCACCATGTATCTCACAATCCTTTTGCTAGCGTTTCAATGTGATTCTTTTGATGACTCCATAAATGTAGAAATCAGAGTAACTTCATGCATAATATCTGATCTTGTAGCTATGAGATACATAAGATTGTTAACCAATCTTCTTAAGAGAGTTGGATTTACATATGATCCTTCATCATCCTTACTTAACTTTGTACCTATCACTACTAGTGTAGGAGCAGGTTTACAAATTTCCATTTTGAATATTTTTAGCAATTATTTTTCATATTTATTTTGACAAATAAAATTCCTGATTTCTCAGCTTCTATGCCAAGAAAATATTTCATAAGACCAATATCTATCATTTCAAATTATTTCTTCATTGGTACTTTAAACTAGTCTTGTTCAAGATCACTAGTATAAATCATATCATCTACATGCAAATGAACAATCAAAATTTGACCATGCTCACTTACATTTTTGTACAATATTGGTTCAATGTTGCTTCTGCTAAGTGCATTCTTGATCATATAATTGTCAATTTTTCTATACTAGAATCTCGGAGGTTGTTTGAGTCCACAGATGCTTTTTTCAATTTATAAACTTTGTCTTCATGACCTTCAACTTCGTATGTTGAAAATAGAAACAAGAAATGTTAAAATAGAATTCAAAATTTCCAATTTAATTTGTCCTTGAATTAAGTTGTGAATTAAAATCGAATTCTATTCTCATAGCAACTTGTAAATAGTTAATTAAGTTTAATTAACTTATGTAGCTTAGGAATTTCGAGTTGGAAGTCTTTTGGAAGTCATGTATATGTTCTCCCTAGATTTTAGGGCTCCAATATGAGTTCAGATTGAGTTGTGATTAGATAACTTAGTTTCACTGAGTTATAGTCATTTAAACTAATTAAAAATTGTTTATTGAACTAGTAGATAATTAACAGTCAGTTAGCGCACTGACGCATCCACAAGAGCTACTCCAGATAACTGAAGATTCACTCATTGGAAACACATGCATGTCAGTTTTGAGAAAGACCTAGTTGACATTAGACTGCATGGACAATGTACTATTAGTTGTATGATTTATTGAGCTATAAATATCGTGCATGCAATCAAGAAGACGGCCTAATTAGGATTGTGTAGTTTTGGAAGCATGAATTCCCTATAAATACGGGCTATTCATCCTAGGAATTGTGTAAGGAAATAGGGGCTTGGAGAGCTGCAGAATAGGCTAAGGATTTGGTGTGGGCTAGCTTATGAGTTGAGAGTTGATTATACTTTTGCAAGGATTGTTCTTGTGAGAAAAAGCATTGTATTCTCCTCTTGGATTTTTGATTAATGCAATACAGATAGTATGGGTTTTGAGCTGTGGCTTTCCCCGGATAAATATATGATATGTGTAATTAATTATCTTCCTCTCACTGATTATTATTTTCATTAATATTTATGGGCTTCTGCTATAAAGAGTAGAGGATATTCTTGTCTTGTGTTTTAGGAAATTACATGAGTTGTGAATCTACTGGAAAATCCATATGGTATCGGCGCTGAAGACATTATACTAGAGGAGATTTCGAAATTTTGAGTTTTGGGTTACAGTTGAAATTCGAATTTGTAGTACATACTTTAGGATCGGTAGATGGCGTTCTACGGTTTTCAGCTCGAGGCCTGGAGGAACAGAATGGAGGTTGTGCCAGAGGATAATGACTTGAAGGAATTCATTGATTAAGACATTCCTAAACCAACAACATCAGATGCACATAATCTGGCTGAATGGAAGAAGTGTGTGGCGATGGCTAGGCAGATAATCCTTGAAGGAGTTCGAGACCAGATTGTCTCGAGTCTCCATGGCAAGGAAACTCCATATGTTATGTGGAAAGCATTAACAAACTTGTATTAGAACAACATTGACCAAAGGAAATTGGCACTGAAGGACAAAATTTGAAAAATCAAGATGGAGGCAGGCGACTCAATTCAAAATTACTTGACCAAGTTCACTCATTGTCAATATGAGCTTGGAATTGTTGGAATCACTGTTTCCGAGGATGATATGGTGAGCCTAGATCTTCTAGGACTTCCCAAGATTTGGCATAGTTATCATGACTCCATCAATGTGAGGGAGAAGTTGCCAAATTGGGAATGACTCTGGTCGGATTTGGTACAAGAGGAGTTTCGACGGAACACCAAAGACGAGACCTCTTCAAAGGAAGTGGAAGAGTACTTTCCCTTAGTGAGTAAGGAAAAGAAGGCCAAGGGAAAGAAATCCCAAGGTGAGGCGGATGACAAGAAGATGGACTTGTCAAAAGTCAATTGTTTTCACTTCACGAGCACGGGCACTATACCACGAATTGCCCATAGAAGAAAGAAATAGAGAAGGAGCTTGCAGTAGCTGGAGCAGGTGAAGCTCTAGCTTCACAATTCAAACTTGATTTCACTCTCATTGCATGCATGTCCAACACTATAATGGGAGGCGTGTGGTATCTTGACAGTGGTGCCTCGCTCCATATGTGACAGGGAACATATATCTCTTTAGTGATTTTAATGAGAAAGACCTCAAGTATAACATAGAGTTTGGAGATGATGGGAGGTATAGTGCTACCGGGTTGGGTATGATTACCTTTCAAAGGGAATTTGGCTCACCTCTGGGGATCACATATGTGATGTATGTTCCAGGACTAAATGAGAATCTTGTTTCGGTCATGCTATTGGAATATTGTGGCTATGATGTGATTTTTAGGAAAAGAACATTTTCCTTAGACACATCACCACGGGACAAGTGAAACAAATCGGTGCATGGGTCAAGAACCTGTATGCTCTTGAGGTACAAGATGCTTGCAAAGCCTTGAGGAGCGAGGCAAAGGTTAGAGACAAGATATGTTCTTTGTATTAAATACACAAACTTTGATTGATTACAATTGATACCAATGTGTGGTATTTATCCTAACTACTCAATTAAAGCCCATTGGGATTAACCTTTTTAGATGTTCCAAATATAAATTGAAGTTGAACTAACTCACACTGACTCAAATTAAATCACTCTCTTAATATACACTCAAATTAACTCACACTCTTAATATACACGGCTATGCATGCAAGAGTAATTAACTATTTTTGAAAATAAGTTCAAATTTACCGCTTGCAAGATTGATTGTATTCAAGACACTCAAGAATGAAGTTGCTCAAACTCTAGTGGCAATGGCATCATCATACATAGATTTGTTTGTTTGTTGAAACATAGGCAGATAAATTAATCAAACGCTAGTAGAATACATCGTACATAAAAGAAACACATGAAATTAATGGAGAAAGTTTGTTTCACGGTTGTGTGTGTGTCTTAATTTAGATTCAGTTCCTATTTTTAGGAGATAGTTTTGATCTCCCTAAATTGAATGTAATCTTATTTATTTTGGATTTTATGAACAATGTAAAAGAGCAATACTCTAGGTGTAGCTCGTTTTACTAGTGAGCTACAAGTTTCATTTTAATGTGTCTTCCCATTTTTATCTGACACTCACACCATTAATGCTCCATTATAGGTTTTCTTATCAAATGGGTTTTCAGAAGATAAAAGATTGAAGAAACCCATTTCATCAAAACTGCAGAAATATTGTTTTTAGATGGAGCATGTAAATAGTGGAAGATATGGACTATGTGGATGTGGTGTACTGATTTCTACTAAATGTGGCAAGTATTATCACTTTTGGTGGGAGGGTTGTTCCAGTTCCAACAACAAAGCGGAAATCATCGCATTATGGAGGCTATTATTCACTACTAGTTGGCTCAACATTTCCAATCTGCATATTTTTGAGGACTCTAAAGGATGCATTGATTGGATAAAGGGATTGTCATGTTTCCAATGTCATGTTATGACCTATTAGATGAAGCGTATTCTTATCTTGATAAATTCATTTTAGCGCATTGATTTTAATCATATATACAGGGAGCAGAACCTCATCACTGACCTACTCTCCAAAAGAGGCATTTCAGCATCCCCTGGAGTCATACATTATGTTGTATACAACTAAGACTCCATATTTGACTTCGACACTATTCCTATTTCTTAAATAGGACTAGTATAAAATACTTGCTTTATTTCTACTTTGTTTTTTTGTAACTAAGCTCTTCTGAACATAGGATGAACTTTCAATGAATGATAACATAGCAGTGAGTTTATGTTTTCTTTTTTCTTTTTTCTTTTTCTGATTAAATTTTTTGTTGTTAAGTTTGATACTATACCCTGAGACAAAACCATGTAATTGTACTTTCTTTACTAATATTGAAAAAGACGTTTTTTTGAGTGAAAAAAATAAATAAATAAATAAAATAAAATAAAAATAAAAAATATAATATAGTGGAAAATGTTGAAAGCGACATTCTCCATGTCACTTTCTTTATAAGAGAATAAACACACCCTGTAAGGACTTGTTCAACGAACCAGATAAAAATTCGCTTGTTCGACTAATTAATCGATATAATGTACAACCAACATGATATGAACTGTACAACCAGCACGCTCTTTAATGATATAAGGTCACGAAAATGAAATTGAAATTCACAATTGCAGTGGAACGTTTTTCACTCAGATTTTTCAAGAAAAAAGTGGCAAGTTCCGTATACATTTAACTCTCCTTAAATGTAAAATTTCGCCATTCAAATAACACTTTACATCATTTTCCCTCTAATCTCGACGTGTCCCAAAAAGTAAATGAGGCTGCACAAATGTCACAGAATGCAAGTTCATTGATATGAAACATCACCCTTCATTTTGTACGGCGCGCAAAGATCTTAATGGCAAGTAACTGTAAAATTATGGTGAATCACCACAATAATTATCAAGATATGAATTGTCAAGATGTTGGACCCCAATTTGACAAACACAAAGATTATTCTTGACCTCATTTTGTCATACAATTTTGCCAATCCTAATCTTAATCTCAATGTCAATGTAGATATGTTATTGACTATAATAATATTTTACAATAAGTTTTAAGGGTTAGCTCCACTGGTTGAGAGTCTCTATTGTTAAGTGCCTCACAGATTGGGAGGTCACCGCGTCAATTCTCCTCTACACCCTTGGGGTTTGGCCCTGATTGTTTGGTCACTGGTGGGATTTGATTCCCTTTCAGGTTGATCTGTGTAGATTAGATAATAGATTTTTATAGTATTATAGAGAAAATGATTTAATTGTCAAAGTAACAAGACTAAATATTAACAATAAAAAAGGTCACATGTATATAAAAGAATAATGAAAAGGAAAAATAAATATGAAAAGAAGATTAGTTATTATTATTAAATGGGAAAAAATGTCGTACTACTACATCATGAGAAATTTCATGTCTTTTACAATAGGGAAGACCTATATTTATAGTATTTTTGGGTGTCTCTTTACTTGGAGTCTTGCACTTTTATTATATTTCAAATACCATGGGTGAATACCATAAACCACTATTGTTAAAACTAATAAAAGGTTGCATATGGAAAAACTAATTATACAACTAGCTTTCTATTTTGTTTTCTTCCACCTTTCAAATACCATGGGTGGATACCTTCTTAACCACCAATAGCAGAAAAAAAAAAATATGGAAAATATTGTTGTTCTTTGGAACTATCTAGTCTCTCTCTTATTGTAGAGTTGTCCATATCATGTATTGTTCATCATAGTTTCCTTTCAGGTAGAATTCCTCTATTAGGGCATCAATAAAAATGGCCCAAGTGGGTTTGCATCCAATATCCCAGACTCATCTTCTCTATGTCTCTCCTAGTAACCTTCCCACCAATATTTGATATGAGGAAGGGATTTTATGAGCATGAAGACAATCTTCTCATTTTCAATTTTTTTTTGGATAGAGTAATAGCCCTTTAATATATTTAACCGTATATCCAAAGAATTCGCATCTATTTTGCCTTTGAATAAGGGATATCAATGTTAACTTCTAACTTGAAGGGTGTCTCACCTCCAAAATTGTCGCTTGTTGAAGATGTCTTAGCCAATGTTGACAATTGTCGAAGGATCTAGGTGAAATTGTCCATGATCTTATTCCTCTATTATGTGACCAGGGTTGAAATTTGATGGGAATTTTTCCATCAGAGACCATTTTACTCATAAAATAAGTTGAAATTTTTTAAATGACCCTTTGTCCTGACATGTTTGGAAGAATGCATAACGTATTTTTTTATGATTAAGGTTTTTTTGAAAACATTATTAATATATTATCCAGAGAGTGACACCTTTCCATTAACGGACACTATAATAAATCGATAATGATATATCAACAAATAAACTTTAATTTCGAAGCTTTGCCTGGTAGGATTTCAAAATATGAAAATATCTACTACCAAACTTTGCAATTCAAACAAAGTGCTACTACAACACTTAATTTTTAAATCTGAACAGTTTGCTTGCAGTGTAATTTTATCTTCATAATTATAGGATCTCTGGGTTATTCTAGTCTTTTGATTATAACCATAATATTTGTAGAGTGGTATAATTATTGAGGTTGTGTCAATTTGTGATTAAGGGTTTGAAAAGTGGTTATAAGAAAAACCCATGTGCTTTTTGATGATGATTTTGAAGAATTGAAAGCATTAGAGGATGATAACGGCAGTTTCCTCGACCTTATTTTACATAATTGATCAACTGAAATTAGTATCATGTGCATCATAATCTCCATGATTGTGGCTTCGACAATACTTGATGAAAGATATTATTCATGACCATCCCGCTATTCAGAGGTTGGTTATTATTAATTATTTTAGTTATTTTTGGGATTGGAGTTAAGTATGGTATCTTTTTTTCAGCCCCAAGGGTTAGCTCAGTTGGTCAAAATCAGTGCCTCATTGATCGGGAGGTCACGAGGTCCATTCTCCCCAAAGCCCTTGGGGTTAGGCCTAGCTAGTGGGCTGCGGGGCTAGATTCCCTTCGGGGTCAATCAACCAAGATTTTTCTATGGACGTAGCCACCACCCGTTGACCAGGGTGTTTGTGAAACACAACCAAAAAAAAAGAGTATGGTATCTTTTAAAAAAATTGTAGATTTGTGTGGATTAAATACTTTTACTTTTTTAATGTATAAATCAATTCAATATGTTTAAAAAAATACCCAATATTAAACAAATAAATTTGATAAATATAATTCTTTAAAAAAATTTAGTGTTTTTTTAATGATGTTTTAGTTAAAAATATACTTGAAATATATTCAGTGAACTTAGTGAATTTCTCTCTATAATATTTTTTTGTCTACTTTTCTCTTTTTTTAACATATTGGAAAAAATTATTATAATTCAGTGGTGAAATTCACATTGGGGACAATCCTCACTCGCAGCTATCCATAATGCAGGTTGACTCATCATGGTTATTCAAGAAAAACCTCTCCCTGGAATTACCCTACTTGTAGTCCGAGTCTGGATTTCACTCTTACCAAATATGTTCGAGCCTTGGGCTATTAACCTATTTCTTTACATTGAATGAAATCAAACTCTTAGCCAAACAAAAGCAATTTTAAGACATACTATAGAACTAAAAAGAAAATTGTCAACAATTCCAATTTATAAACACAATTCTTTTATAAAATTTGTAAGTGTGTTTATATTTAACGATTATAGTGGTTTATATTTTACTCTATCCATCACCAACAAGGTGTGTTACTTAAACACATACTTTTAATATGTTAAGTGGGTTCAAGTAAACCAAAATCTAATCTATTAATTGTACAATACCATCAGAATGAAATGAATCTAAAACATCATTGGAAACTATTTATTAATTTATTAGAATTAATAAATGTAGAAATGGTGTTGAAGAACTCAATTGTAAACATGGTAATAATGTAGATATCTTACCTTGGAAACCTTTTTTGAAAAAACCTTCTAGAAATGACCTTTGTTTGGATCATTTATGCTTTAGGAATTATTACAAATAGAAACTATAAACTTATAGATAACATTTTTGTGTATTTTATTCCTAGGCTTCACATTCTTAGTCTTTCTCTATTTTCTTTTGTGCAATTAATATTGCAAGATTTAAAATTTCCATGGGTAAATCTATTTAGGCCCCTTTTCACCTTTCATTGATTTTCTTTCTTGTTGATGCAGCTTGAGGT
>APFE030857336.1:4659-15794 GCA_000404065.3 Pinus taeda
CCCCCCAAGATCCATATCATTGTGAAAATGTAGAAGCCATGATTAGATATGTAGAGAAAAAAATTAATAAGTCAGATTCTAGTCTCTGACCTAGTTAGGAGGAGCACATATTCCATGAGATGATGACGAGGTCAGTGAAAAATGCTGGTATAGTGATGGAAAACAATATCACCACAATTTGATATAAAACAACTTGCACAAAGTAATGTCTGATATGAAAAGAGACCTGAACATCTCTTTGGGGTTAATATCCATGGTTAATATCTTTGGAGTTAAGATCTTAACATATCACCATAGTTGAGGTGATATTTTGATTAAACTTATAAGAATATATTTGTGATATCTGTGATTGGATCTAGGCTGGATTTTTGCACTCCTCGTCGACTTCATTCACGAGTTTATGGAAAAAATATGGTTTAGATACACTACTGTATTATGAGACACTGAGGTTCTTCTCCTTCACTGACCACGTATACTGCCACACAACCCTTGGAACATCCTTGTGAAAATTACATGCCTCCTCTTGTGAGATCCTATGCCCATCATCATGACGATGGTGATGGGAAGGAAAATGCAAAAACAAGTGGATTAAATGCAGTGAAGAGGGCAATAAATAAACATGTATTGATAATTTCCTCGGTAAGACTTCCCACATAATTGCCTTTAGGGATTTTGAGATTAATCTTGTATTATCATAAATATTATTAGGGCTTCCATAATTCAAGTTTAGATTGCCACAAGGGGCACAAGTTATTTCTAAACATCAACGCCAAAAAAATATTGATGACCCAATACACTGGCAAAAAGCTTGAGTAGGTTTGGGAGAAGTGGCCAACGACCTGAATGAATAAAGTTCAAAGAAAAATAAAATTATCAAACAAATTTATGAGCCTCATCAATGGGTAATTATATGGGCCTTAATTCACCTCCTAGCTTTGTCAAACCAACTATTCTCACAACTTATTGCATACTTTTGATTATATTTTGTTTATGAGATGAGTTAGAGTTGGATATTTTGCTTTGTGGTCTAATGTGCATTTAATGCAGGATTAAAGGATAAAATCAACGAATTTTTGCAAATATCTTGGTCAAAACTCGAATGGGACAAGGGAGAGGAATTATAGGAGGTAAATCCTCCTCATTTACTACCCCTCCATTCGAATATTCCTCCATCTGCTCGGAGTGCAAGCAACCAAATCACGAGGACTAGAAGGCAGCCGAGCAAGTGAAAGTCAAAGCACCGGTTTATCTCGAGTTTGGGAGCCGAGCCTCCCTAATTTTAAGGAAGTCATTGGATGCTTTAGATGTATAAATAGAGAGGCCTGGGACCTCAGTAGGATGGGGATTTTTGATTGTAAATTTTTACTCTATTTTCGAGCTGCAAGACTTGTGACAGTTTTTGATGTAATCCATGGTTTTGATAATAAGAATGAGTTTTGTTTTGAGCCATCACTGAGTTAACTCAGAGGGCTGAAGCTCTTGGGTTAGGGCCCAACCCGAGCAACCAAGGCTCCTCTTTATTATACATGTATGCTAGCATAGGTTCATGGTTTAATTGTTCATTTTCTTAAGTAGCGACATTTCCATTATAACAGTGTAGACTGGATTGGTTGTGTTTTAGTTTGCTTCCATTTGTGCCTTCTTTCAATTAGCAGGTTAACAAGGAGAAAATGATTCCCATAAGGTTGTCAGCAGGTGTCTCGGCCTCACCTCCTCCCTCTGGGACCATGACTTGAGGAAGAGACCCTTTAGCGACCCCAAAAACACAGATTTCTGGTTCTTGCATGAGTTTTGGAGTTTATCGTCTTGATTCAGTACATGGTTCATCTCATTGTCATCTTTTCCCATCACTCTCTTTCTGTAATAATATCTTACTCATATTCTCATTTCCTTCATCACTTTCTTCATGCATAATATATGTGGAAGCTAATAAATCACGTCTTAATCAATTTATACTATAGATTTCCTTACCGTCTGATCCACAACAAACCTAACCAATCGCCGTCAACCGCGTGTCGCATATTCATTTCAACGTTTGACTTTAGGCACTCCAAATCTCCACCGTCGATCTATTTTGCTTGATCCAATGACTATCACGTCACTCGCTCGCCAACTAGCTTGGCTGATCTCCACCTTTGATTAATCCCGCATGATCCAATAGTTATCGCGCAATCTCGCGTGGATTCTTGCACGCCCAATATCATATCAAGAGTGTGTGAGAGAAGTGGTTTTCTTGTGCTACGTGTCACCCACTTAGGCTAATCGCGTAAAATTTAAGAATTCCACTTACAGCTTTGAGGGAACGCGAGAAACTGCTTACCACCTACGAAGATCGCTCCATCATTCCGCATGTTTTCCACCCTTTTGCTGACACATGACTTGATGTGATCCATCCATCTATTCACTTAATCTCCGTGATAAGATCTTTGCCACTTATATTCCATTAATCCTATTCGTTAATCGATCCATCCATCTATTCACTTAATCTCTGTGACAAGATCTCTGCCGTTCATCTTCTATTAATATTGTTCCTTGATCAACCCATCCATATATTGACTGAATCTCATACAATAAGATCTCCATCGCTCATCTTTCGTTAGTCCTGTTCGTTGATCTGTCTGATCCAACGGTTCCTATGCACTGCTGCTTCATTATGTCTTCCTTTCGCTGATTTCTATCTTCAATTGCTCTTTTGTTTGACTCCTTCTCGAACTCTGTTCTGCGTATTATTTAAACACTTCCATTGCTGTGCTTTGACTTGGTTATTCAATCAGACTCCAACATTATCCGATCATCGCAATACTCCTCTGAGCACTATTCTCTCTCTCGGATTCTTGTTGACTTCCCTGCACACTTATGTTATGCAGAATTACTCTAATCCACACACAGTTCATAATTCAATCACTCAGTACACACCACACTATCCAAACACTCCATAGACCTTCTAGCCATCCCCAACCACCTTCCATCCACCTGTCACATCTACAAGAACAATTAAATTTCATGCTTGATTTTACCAAAAGAACCAAAAAAAAAGTGAAAATAGATTTAGTTTAGTTTCCTTGCTTACACATTAGTATGGTTTGATGTTCTTTACTTCTGTAACTTAGATAACAACATTAGGTTAGTGTTGATTTAGTAATTATGCTTAGCATAGCTGTTTAAATGGTTAATTAGGATATGGTGCGATTTAGCATTACATGTTGTTTTCTTCATTATTGCAGTGGAGTAGATCTCTTATAATAGATTTGCTCTTCTTCCATCAAATTATCAAGCTTCTTCTGACTCTATAGAAGTTTGGATTGGAACCCCTGGGGTCTCTCGCTAGATGAACTGTGACAGCAATTAGGACCTTCACTTTTACTTGTGCATATACCACTGTCACCTCCAAGTTTGTACGAACCCCGGGTTGATAAGTAAAGATGGTAGCCTAGGAGTTGCAGCATCCTTGTTGCAATACTGGCGCTCATCACTTTTTGGCGCCGTTTCCGGGGAGGTGTCTGAGTAGAATTTGATTACTGCTTTCTTTTCTTCTATTTCTAGCCTTCAATTTTCTGCGATTAGTTTATTTCTACAAAAGTAATCTAGTAGCTTCCTTTCTTTTAGTTGTCATTATCTGATTTCCTTTCCTAGTTGATTCATTTCTTTTTACTTTTTGCAAAAACAAAAGATATTTTCATTAGGCATATTTAATTTCAAAAGTAGAAAAATGCATTGCATTATAGTTTTCATTCAATCATAAAAACAAAAACAAAATTATCCAACACCAACCCACCCCCCCATTTGATCACATGGTGCAGTAAGAGCCATATCAACATTCACTTTTGCAGTTAGAAGAAGAAGATGACAAAGAATGTAAAAGAAATTGATGGCGATGATGACGATGAGGAAGATCCTCTTGGATTTCCCTTTCAAGATACTGATGGGAGTGTACACATGAAGAACATCCCTCCATCTTTTCTTCCAACATTTCATGGTCTAAGGTCAAAGGATCTGTAAACCTTTCTCTTTGAATTTGAGATTGTTTGTAGATCTAATGGTTACTTATTAAAAACTCAAAAATTGAGATTGTTTCCGGAAACATTGAAGGATAGAGCTCTTAAATGGTTCATGAGTTTAGGGACTAATTCAATAAGATCATGGAATGATATGCAAAAGATGTTCCTAGAAAAATATAGAGATCATGACCTTAAAGAAGAAATCTTTAGAATGGATCAAAGAGAAGATGAGAGCCTTGAGGATCTAATAGAGAGGTTCATGTACAATGTTAAGAGGGGAAAACTACATCATGTAGGATCCGACACACTAAAAACCCTCTTACTTAGAACAATTAGGGATGAATGGATTGATCTCCTTAATATCATGAGTAGGGATGATGTATAGAAATTATCATTTGATGAAATTTGTGAAACATGCAAACACATATCAAGAGGAAAAGAAAGAGTAGGTAAATCAGCATCAAGATCGGTAAGTTAAGCTAAACTTGGAAATTTGTTGGATGATTCTAAAACAGGAATTCTTAGAAATCTAAAAAAACAAGTAGAAATGTTAAGAATGCGAGATAAAGGAAAAGAAAATGTTGATATTTGTGTTGCAGAATCACATGATGTTAAACATTGTCCGTCATTACCAAGGTTGAAGGAAGTTCACCAAGAGAACAATGGAGCAAGTCAATTGCCAATGCGGCAATGTTATGTACCTCCAAGAGGACCATGGAAACCTATTCAGCCTAATATGGTGAAAGAGCCTAATTCCCAATTTCAAGGTTGTACATATCCACCTTATAGTAATTAGAACACACCTTTTACTTGGCAACATTGGCCATCTCAACCCCAAAACCAATCTTGGCAATAAGGTTGGCAAGGAACTTATGGGAGCCATCCACAATATCCTCAGTATTTTCCTCAAATCCTCCATACCAAACTCCATGTTATCCTCACCATTCACCTCCACCACGACCACAACCCCATCCACATCCATCTCAAATATACACTTCCACTCAACTACCTGTACCACCATTCCAAGCCCACACATTGAATTAGCTCAGCCCACTTACAATGCTGAGGTACAACACTTCCAAAACATCTCCTCTTGAGATCAATGGTATTCACCATAGCTCAGGAAACGTATTGCAAAAATGATATCATCTTGATATCATTGAAGGACCACATCCAAAAGAAGAAGATTCAAATAAGAAGACCATAGAACCATGGGCTACGATTGATGAAGTGCACACATCAAAATCAGAGATCGAGAGAACTCCCTCATGGTTACCATAAAATCCTCCATGGATTCAAGAGAGCAATCAACAAAAAGAGGAATATTTGAAGGTCATGGTAGAAGGAGACATGAGAATGATTTAAATCATCAAGTGGACGAGAGGCATCACAACTATATTGAAATATGGTTCCAGACAGTCACTAAGTTGCAGCATCACTCTCTTCTTCAACTATGCTTGATTATTTCAAAGTCAAACCATTTGGTCTCTGAAATCCAGGTACATGTCAAAGAATACATTGCGTCTACACATCATTTTGTCTGTCATCTTGATGTGCACATGGCTCCATTGGAAGTATTATTATACTTGAAAGTGATTTTGTTTTTCAAGTAGGGTAGGGTAAAAATAAAAAATAAAAAATGAAAAATAAGAGAAAAAATAAAAATCTCAGGTGAAAACCTCCTTTGAGGCGCCTAAGATTGGCTCATTGATTGAAAACCTCCATGAGGCAGTTAATGGGTCGAGGAAAAAGAAAAAAGAAAAAAAAGAAAAGATCCTAGGTGAAAGCCTCCTTTGAGGCGCCTAGGCATACCTACTAGTTGCAGACCTCATTGAGGCAGCTAGTAGGCCTAGACTAAAAAAAGAGAAACAAAATAACTGAAATCCTTGTTCCATGCATCTCTTTGAAAAATGCATGTACTCTCCAACATTTGCAAGCAACAAGAACAAGTTGGTACCAAAAGGAAAATTGGTCAAGCCTAGTCAAAAGAAGTTAAATTTTGACTTTCTCCTACTTCGCTCAAATGCTCCAACAAGGCCAAGGCCATGTCAATCCATCACCCTAATCTATTTTCACCATCCACCCATCATTCTCAAGCTTCTACCACTCATTTTCCTTCCTGTCCAAAAAAACTACAGGATACAAAAATACATAGAGCAGAAATTTGTTTTTGCCATAACTTGAAAACCATACATCCATTTTCCAAGCTGTTTTAGGTGGAGATGCATATGGATGATGGTAACATGATAAATCAATTTCAACAAATTCTAGTGCAGGTTTCCAAGAAATTGGCCTCCATCACCTTTAGCCATTTTTAGATTTTCTCGGGATTTGTGCAGACTTTCTATCTAGGATGAATTTGTCTGTAGGTGAAGAAGGAATGATGTATGACCAATTACCAGACGAGCATTTGTTTGATATTTCAGTTCTTTCCCCATGGTTTTCTGATATAGAAAACTATTTGGTATCAACACAGTTCCCATCAAACTTGCCCTCCAAAGAAAAGAGAAAGATAGTTAGGAAAAGCGCCCCCTTCACCTGGATTGGGGGCAATCTTTTCAAACTTGGCCTAGATCAAATCTTGAGAAGGTGTGTAAGGGAAGAGGAATTTTTGAAATCCTTCTGACCTGTCATGATGGGCCTTGTGGAGGTCACTTTGTAGCAAAAGGGACAACATTCAAAGTGTTACACGTGGGCTATTATTAGCCCACTCTTCACCAGGATGTGAAAAAGTACATTAGTCAGTGTGATTGGTGCGAAAAGGATGGGAAAGCCTACTCCAAGAGATGAAATGTCCCTACAACATCAGGTGAATTTTGAGCCATTTGACAAGTGGGGCATGGTGTTCATTGGGCCTATCAACCCTCATTCAAAGCAAAAACAATACATTATTGTGTGCACTGATTATTTGACTACGTGGGCTGAAACCAAGGCGATTAAGGTAGCAACATAAGAGAAGGTGGCTGAGTTCATAAGGGAGAATGCATTCTACAAATTTGGGTACCCTAGAGATCTTCAGTCACAAACACCTGCAAAAGCTAAGAAACCATCAACAAACAACAGAGGAGGAAGAAGAATGACCATGTAGTAAATAAACAATGCAACACCTCTGTTCTTCGACAACTGCAGCATGGCATCGAGACCACAGGTAGGTATCCTGCTCACTCACTCATATGGATCATTTGATCAAAAGTTGTAAGGGTTATGAGGTAGTTGGTTTATAAGTGAAAAGGTGGCCAATTAATTTGGCCACCTTCGTTCAATCATCACATACAAAATTGGGTGTCGTCTCACATGTGGCTGCAGTCAACTCAAAGATAGAGGAGGAGGCAAAACAAGAAGAAGAAGATATAGAGCTAGATGGGGATGATATGTATGAAGAAGAATAATAAGGGGGAGAAGAGAAGGAGGTTGATGCTGAAATAGAGGAGGAAATGAAGGAAGAAACTGACGGAGATGAGAAAGAACAACAAGAGGAAGAAGATAAGAAAAACATAGAGGAAGAAGGCATTGAAACAAAAGGGGAAGAACACAAGGAGGAGTCACCTAGGGTGTCTCCAGAGGCCCCTGAGAGGGAGGCAACAACTGCCCTCACTGCTCTCAGCACCCTAGTCAAGAAAAAAGGGAAAAGAAGGTGGCAAACCCCTCTATATTTCAGAACAAGAAAGAGCACAAGAATCAAACAGGGGAAGTCACAAATATCAATAAAAATCCCTATTGAGATTGAAGATTCCCCTACACCAAGAGACAAAATTCCTTTCCCTAAGTCACCAATCACCTATGTAAGAAGGCCTAGTACGAGATCAACTTCCTTAAAGGGTAATGCCATCCTACAGGATCCACAACAAAAACTACAAGAAGCACAACAATTGGAAAGAAAGGTAGGGGAGCAACAAGAAACAAAAGAGGAAGACCCTGAGACAAAGGAACCAGGTCCCCAACCTAACATAGAGTCCTACTACCGGTTTATTGAAGGAGGCAGGGTGATACCTCAAAAAGGGGTGGAAGACATTGGGCACATGGAAGAGAAGCTGATGTAGGAGCATTCAACTCAGAAATATCATTGTATTTTAGTAGACATTGGGGGTCTTGTGTTTTCAAGGAAGTTGGTTTCCTGGTATCAAATTAATGTAATTATTAAGGTTTTGAGTGATTCTAATGAGAGATATTTAGAATAGGGATTTATTTAGTATTTTGAGGTGCATTTGTAAATATTCTCGAATGTTGGAGAACATGAGAGAATTAGGACAATTGAGAGTTCATAAGGATTGATAGGTCTGGAAATTAATTGTAAATATTAGACTAGGAATTGGTTTCATGATTTGTGGAACTAGAGAGGATCCTTAGGGATTAGTTAAGTCAAAAGTGGACTTAGAGGATATTCAGGATTTAGTTCAGTAGATTAAGGATCTGAACCGAATTGGGTTACGGAACCTTTTGTATAAATGTAATCCTAAAAGGCATAGAAAGAGTTAGATAGTCAGAGTTAGTCAGTCGATTAGCTAGCTAGGAGTTAGTAAGTGAGTTAAATAGAGTGAAATAGTGTCAAAAGGCCACTGATTAGAATATCAGGCCAAGGGAAGACTCATTATGTAATCATTTGTTTATATATATACAAAGAATCTAATTCTGAATTGTGTAAAGTGTGGATTGAGTAATCGAATGATAAATCGTGTGTGAATTAGAAGTAAGTCTACGTAACATAGGTTTGCAGGTGTGAAAAATCCGAGAAAGAAGAAGTACAAAGAGTAGTGTTACGGGGTTACACACATATGGTATTGGAGAAAGCCTTTAATGTTGCAGCGGAGGTAGATCTGTAAGGTTCTTATAACCTAAGGAGTTACGTAAGGGAAGCGTAAAGGTGTGAAGGAATGAAGAACAAAGCTGAAGATTATATCATAATAATTGAAGACCAAAGACGAGAACAAATACACAAGAAGAAAGCTGAATGAATGGGCTATTACACAGTAAGAAACAAAAGAGCGTAACAATGAAACACAATCGTTGGATTAATCAAATCAACGAACGAGAGTGAGGGAGATAGACGGCTACGATTAAGTTGCGCAACATAAAGTCAAGAAATTAAGAGATCATATGAAGTCACATGTTAATGGACGTAGGGTAGTATTTGCAAGGGGTAAGCAGTTTCTCACGCGCCCTAAAGGTGTTAAGCGGTCTTTCCAAATTCTATGCGATTACCTTTAGCGGCTAACACATAGCACACGGTGGAAAGAGAAAACCACTTTTCTCGTGCACCCTCGACCTGATATCGGTCGTGCACGATTCCACGCGAGATTGCGTGGTAGCCATTGGATCAAGCATGATTGATCAATGGTGGAGATCAGCCAAGCTGGTTGGCAATCAGGTGACGCGATAACCATTGGATCGAGGAACGAGATCGACAGTGGAGATTTAACACGCTAAAGTGAGCATCGATATATGTGAAAAGGTTTGTGGAAATGGTAGAAAGGTAAGGTTTAAGTGTGGTTTATGAAATATTTCTATTATATGGGAATTATAATAGAAATAAGTGGGATTAATAATTATGGGTTAAGCTGAGGTTTAACCAAAGTCTAAAAACCATGATATGGTTAATATGCATGGGTAATAAAATCAACCGAAGGGTTGAGTATAAGGACTAAGAGAGAACCAATTATATTTCTGCTTAAAGAATTAACCTTTGATAAAGTAAGTTTCCATCAGATGTTATGTTTCCACTTCGGCATTTATTTAAGGAGCCTTAAAACTTGATTTGTGAAGGTTTTACTAAGGCAGGAATATTAAAATTCCTGGGACATGTATACGACATGCATTTTATATGCATAATATGGGTATATGCAGCTTAGGATGCATCATTGGGTTAATTTCGGCTTAGGCTGGCATCAGAAGCTCAAGGAAATGGGCAAAGAGCTAAGTGGCTTAAGGGACAAAGAAGCAATAATGAGAGATCAACTTGAGAGGGAAAATGCATGGATGAGAGGAAAATTGCAGGAAAGGGAAAACCAACTAGAATGTATGGCCAGCCTCTCCTTAGAGGCCATCCAGAGTAGGATGCCAGCTAAATCCTATGCTCTTTACCTTAGAGAACAATGGCTTCTATTTTATATTAAAACACTAGCACAAAGGGGCACCATGCCATTTCAAGACTACAGGTAGTTTATTAAACTTTGTGATCAATGTACACTAGAGGATAGGGGAAAAATGGCTGAATTTTACTTGCACAACATGGCCCTCACAGACATGAATGTTTGGGATCCTAATGCCAAGCTAGAAGATCTGCGATTAATGGCTTTGGCATCATGGATGAACCATGAGGAGTCAAGGGTTGCAGAGATGAAAATAATATTGGCCAGAGAGAAAAATGAACCTCTTTTCATCAGAGCTGAACAATAAAATCCCATGGCCCTAATCAACACCCATAATCTAATTGCAAATAATCCTCAGCTAGCACTTAGATAGCTTGCTGCCCAAGAGCAAGAAATTTCACATTTTGAGGATATGTTTAGGCTGCTAGGAGATGATAATATACATGCCCGCTAAAGGAAATGGAACACACTACCACACAACTTGAAGATCATAGAATAACAATCCCCTCAAAGGTTGAGAGAGGCACTCAATAGGACACCTATGTATAAGCAATCAATACAAAGGTTGAAGGTCAATTGGATAGGCCTAAAACTCAATCCACCACTACTCCTATGGATGCTAGAAGGGAGAAAAGAAGAAGAGGAAAAGAGGCAGCGGGAAGAAGTAGAAAGGAAAGCAGGCTTCTATACACAAGAAGAGGAGACCATAGCAGAAGCATGGGATGTCAAAGAGGCTACCAGAGCCAACATTGTAAACTTTGAAACGAGAACTATAAACTCAAAATGGGAACTCTCGCCAAAAAACCTCAAAAAAACAAAAAAACAATGTTAAAAATGAAAAGTGTTGATGCTGGAATAACACCTTTTTTTTGGGTAAATTTCCAACATGTTTTAAAAATGGCAGTGAAAACCAAATTTTTGCACAAAAATTGTCCAAAAAACTCCCTCAAAACGAAAAGTGTTAACATTGGGAAAACAATTTTTTTTTTTTCAAAGGTAAAATTTCAACATTTCGAAATAATGGCGTAAAATATTTTACCATGACCCCGAA
>APFE030857336.1:15814-59576 GCA_000404065.3 Pinus taeda
CTAGGGATGCTAGAAGGGAGAAAAGAAGAAGAGGAAAAGAGGCAATGGGAAGAAGTAGAAAGGAAAGCAAGATTCTATGCACAAGAATAAGAGATCACTGTAGAGGCATGGGATGTTAGTGAGACTACCAGAGCCATGAAGGACATGGACATTGACTAAGCTGCTCAGAGGATGAGCAACACTTTTAGTAGGGGGGTGATGATGATCCTCATCATTGGGTAATTATATGGGCCTTAATTCACCTCCTAGCTTAGTCAAACCAACTATTCTCACAACTTATTGCATACTTTTGATTATATTTTGTTTATGAGATGAGTTAGAGTTGGATATTTTTCTTTGTGGCCTAATGTGCATTTAATGCATGATTAAAGGATAAAAGCAAGATATTTTGGCAAAGACCTTGGTAAAAACTCGAATGGGACAACGGAGAGGAATTATAGGAGGTAAATCCTCCTCATTTACTACCCCTCCATTCAAATATTCCTCCATCATCTTAGAGTGCAAACAACCAAATCATGAGGACTAGAAGGCAGCCGAGCAAGTGAAAGTCAAAGCACCTGTTTATCTTGAGTTTGGGAGCCGAGCCTCCCTAATTTTAAGGAATTCGTTGGAGACTTCAGATGTATAAGTAGAGAGGCCTAAGACCTCAGTAGGATGGGGATTTTTGATTGTAAAATTTTACTCTATTTTCGAGCTACAATAATTGTGACAATTTTTGATGTAATCCATGATTTTGATAATAAGAATGAGTTTTGTTTTGAGATAGCACTGAGTTAACTCAGAGGGTTGAAGATCTTGGGTTAGGGCCCAACTCGAGCAGCCAAGGCTCCTCTTTATTGTACATGTATGTTAGCATAGGTTCATGGTTTAATTGTTAATTTTCTTAAGTAGCGGCATTTCCATTACAAAAGTGTAGAGTAGATTGGTTGTGTTTTAGTTTGCTTCCATTTGTGCCTTCTTTCAATTAGCAGGTTAGCAAGGAGAAAAAGATCCACATAAGGTTTTCAGCAGGTGTCTCGGTTTCACCTACTCCCTCTGGGACCATGAGTTGAGGAAAAGACCCTTCGGCAACCCCAAAAACATAGATGTATGGTTCTTGCACGAGCTTTGGAATTTCTCGTCTTGATTTAGTACTTGGTTCATTTCATCGTCGTCTTTTCCCATCACTCTCTTTCTGTAATAAAATCTCACTCATATTCTCATTTCCTTCAACACTTTCTTCATGCATAATATATGCAGAAGCCAATAAATCACGTCTTAATCAGATTATACCCGTAGATTTCCTTACCGTCTGATCCACAACAAACTTGACTATTCATCGTCAACCATGTGTCGCATATTCATTTCAATGTTTGACTTTAGGCACCCCAAATCTCCACCGTCGATCTATTTTTCTTGATCCAATGACTATCGCGTCACCCGCTAGCCAACTATCTTGGCTGATCTCTACCATTGATCAATCCCGCATGATCCAATGGCTATCACACAATCTCGCATGGATTCTTGCACGACTTATATTAGATCGAGAGCGCGTGAGAAAAGCGATTTTCCCATGCTACGTGTCATCCACTTAGGCTGATCGCATAAAATTTAGGAATTCCACTTACATATTTGAGGGCGTGTGAGAAAATGCTTACCACCTACGAAGACCATTCCATCATTCCACACATTTTCCACCCTTCTGCTGACACGTGACTTGATGTGATCCATCCATCTATTCACTTAATCCTCGCAATAAGATCTTCGCCGCTCATCTTTCGTTAATCTTATTCATTGATCGAGCCATCCATCTATTCACTTGATCTTTGTGATAAGATCTCTGCCGCTCCTCTTCCATTAATCCTATTCGTTGATCGACCCATCCATCTATTAACTTAATCTCCTGCGATAAGATCTCTGCTAATCATCTTCTGTTAGTACTGTTCGTTGATCTGTCCGATCCAACGGTTCTTATGCACTGTTGCTTCATTACGTCTTCCTTTTGTTGATTTCGATCTTCGATTGCTCTTTTGTTTGACTCCTTCCCGAACTCTATTCCACGTATTATTTAAACGATGCCACTTCTATGCTTTGACTTTGTTATTCAATCAGAATCCAACACTGTCTCATCATTGCAATACTCCTCTGAGCACTATTCTCTCTCGCATTCTTGTTGAGTTCCCTGCACACTTATGTTATGCAGAATTACTCTAATCCACACACAACTCATAATTCAATCACTCAATACACACCACACTATCCAAACAGTCCTTCGACCTTCTAGCCATCCTCAACCACCTTCCATTCACTTGTCACATTTACAAGAACAATTAAATTGCATGGTTGATTTTACCAAAAGAACAACAAAAAAAGTGAAAATATATTTAGTTTAGTTTCCTTGCTTACACATTAGTATGGTTTGATGCTCTTTACTTATATAACTTAGATAACAGCATTAGGTTAGTGTTGATTTAGCAATTTTTCTTAGTATAGCTGTTTAAATGGTTAATTAGGATATGGTGTGATTTAGCATTACATGTTGTTTTATTCATTATTGCAGTAGAGTAACTCTCTTAGAATAGATTTTCTCTTCTTCCATCAAAGAATCAAGCTTCTTCTAGAAGGAGAGATCGCTGCGACGGGAGCTCTGGAGCCTCTGACCTAGCCTGCGCCTGCACCTGCTCTCCAGGCTCTGCCTGGCAGGGTCGCTGCCGCCCTTCCCGATCCCTTGACCTGCTTCATCCATTGGCTCTGCCTCCTTTGGGTTCCTGCCTGCCCCACGCCGATTGCTGGCGTTGGAGCCTTGATCGCGCCTCTGCCTTTTTTGGCCCTGTCGCTCTCATCGTCTCACACGGACCCCTCTGCGGGGTTATGGCCGCTTGATGGCTTGTCTCCTCCATCTTTTCCAGCGGGCCTGCAATGGAAGGTTCCGCCTCACTGCCTCCAGCCTCTGAGTCCCCAGAGGAAATCTTTGCCTCGCTCTTGTCGGAACCTTCTGATGCTAGACCCCGTCCCTCATTATCGAAGTTCATTAAAAAGTTGGATGAGATCCCTGAGGTTATCCTCCCCCCATCCCTTCCAAGGAAATCGGCAATAGCTCTATCAGAAAGAGGACTTGTAGGACAGTTCACTGGGCTCTGGCCATCTCCTCGTACTGTTCAAAAATGGGTGGAGCGCAACTAGAGCACAATGATCCAGGGAAAGATCGCAATCAGATTCTGTGGGAGAGGATACTTCACCTTCCTGTTCGAGTCGAAAGAAGACAAGAACCTTATCTTCCGCAACGGACCCTACTTCATGGACACAAGAGGGATCTATTTGAACAGATGGACCCTGGATTTCGATCCGGAAATGGACATACCAAGCGCCGTTCCTGTTTGGGTGCGCCTCCCCCATCTACCCCTGCACTGCTGGGGGGATGAATCCGTTAAAGCAATCGGCAACGCAGTCGGAAAATACATAGACAGATCGGAACCAAGGGAGAACATGCATGCATGCGCAAGGATCTGCGTTGAATTCGATCTAGGGAAAGGACTGCCAGAAGCAATTAAATTAAAGGTGGACCAATGGATGCACATTCAGCAGCTGGATTACGAACAATTACCCTTCAAATGAAAGGTATGTCACGAGTATGGTCATTTTGCCAATAGATGTAGCAAGCTAAAAGTAAATGAAGTAGAACATAATGAGGAAATTACTAGGGGCTCATGGGAACAAGTTAAAAGGAAAAAGCACTCCTCTAACCCGGGATCTAGCTCCACAGCTCCTCTGGCAGCAAATCTTCCACCTCCTCCTCCCCCTCCTTCTACAGCCTTCCCCTCCTCCTCCAACCCCTTTGAATCCTTAGCAGCAGAAGTTCCTTCTTCCCCTCCTCAATCCCCTCGCCCAGCCTCTCCTTGCTCCAATCCTCCTCCCTCTCCCCCTCCTACCATTGAAAGAATCCTCACCAGAAACAAGGCAAAGGAAGTTAACCAGCCAACAGATCCACCGAGAAAAGTTGGCAGGAAATCGAACAAAGAACTGAGAGATGAAACAGCGGCTAAGGAGATGGCAACCGGTACTCAGCAACCCATGGATTCATTTTTAGGCAAGCTAAAAGGGAATGGAGAAAAGGCCAAGGAGAAGTCAGGATCTCACCCCACAACTGGTAAATAATGAATTTGGTCTCTTGGAACTGTAGGGGGATGGGCTCTTCCTTAAAGGTGAAAGCAATCAAGGATCTTATGAACCAGGAACAGCCAGACATTCTCCTAATCCAGGAGACCAAAACTACCGAGAAGGATTTCACTCTCCAAACACAAAGATTCAAAAACTACACAGGGACTTCAAAAGGCTCAGATGGGGCCTCAGGGGGAATAGGCACCTTATGGAACAAAAACAAGTGGGAAATCATCAACTCACAACTATGCAACTGGTGGATCAGAACAGATTTAAAGAACAAGAGCACACAAGAGGTCTATTTCATCTATAATATATATGCACCTAACCATTACAGAGACAAAATCAGCTGTTGGAACACTTTAGAAGCGGATCTCTCCTCCATCCACAACAGCCTGATAATTCTTAGGGGAGATATGAATTTAATTAGGCAGGTGGAAGAAAAATACGGTGGGAATTTCCACGCAGACCCATCGAGAGACAAGCTAGAAGCTATCATCCAGCTCTTCAATCTAATCGACACCCCTCTGTCGAATGGCAAATACACATGGACCAATAAGAGAGCAGGATCACACAATATAAAAGAGAGGCTGGACAGGTTCCTAATTCAGGAAGGGATAGCCGACAACTTTCAAGCAATCAGAAGTCATATAATCCACGACACAACATCGGATCATAAGGCGGTGGTCCTCACCTTGGATAAAGGAACAAACTTAGGCCCCCTTCCCTTCAAATATAACAAGTCCTGGGACAGCCATGAAGACTTTCGCTCTCTTGTGCGAAATCAGTGGGCAAATGAAGTATCAGGCTCACCACATTTTGTATGGAAAGCAAAGCTAAAACAACTGCGGACAACTATAAAACAGTGGGCGAGGGACAAGGCAATCTCTGAAAGGAAAAAGAAAAACGACCTGTTAGCGGAGATGGAGAGCTGGCATAAAGAAAAAGAACAAACTCAACACTCAACAGAGGATCTAGAGAAGGAAAAAAACTTGTACAAGGAGTTATACCAGCAAAATCGTGTGGAGGAAGAGGAACAAAGAATGAAATCTCGCTGCTTATGGTTGAAAGCAGGGGATAAAAACACTTCCTTCTTTCACAATAATGTCAAGACCAGAAGAGCCAGAAATCAAATAGACAAAATCGAAGTGGAAGGGAGAGAACTGAAGGAACAAGAAGAAATAAAAAATGCAGCCTTTAATCACTTCAAGGCTCTCCTCATGGCAGATCCCCAACAAAATGACAGCGAAGCATTTCTTAGTGTAATAGAGAGCAAAATAAATGAGGAACATAACAACAAGCTGGAGCAAGACCCCACAGAAGAAGAAGTCAGAGAAGCCACCTTCAGCATGCATCAAGACAAGGCTCCGGGGCCGGATGGCTTTACTGTTGCGTTCTACAGGCAGCATTGGGAAACAATAAAGAAGGATTTTGTGAGAATGGTAAAAAACGCCTTTAGAAAGCATAAGCTGGGGGACAACACAAAGTCCTCTCACATTGCCTTGATTCCCAAGGAAGCAAATCCCAAATCATTTGATAGATTCCGCCCCATTTCACTCTGCAATGTCTCATACAAGATCATAACAAAAATAATTGCCAACAGGCTCAAGAAACTCCTTCCTATTATAATTTCTGAGAACCAGGGCGGTTTTGTCCCAAAGCGGCAGATCATAGACAATGTTATTCTAATTCAGGAAGCCATCCACAGCAGCTTCAACAAAGGAGAACGAGGAATGATCATCAAGCTGGACATGGCCAATGCATTTGACAGAGTGGACCACTCCTTTTTAAGAGCATCCTTACAAAAATTCGGTTTCTCCTCTAACATTGTCAGCATCATAAGTGGGTGTATTTCCAACCCTTGGACCGCCCCGCTGATCAATAGACGCCCGAGAAAATTCTTCAGAAGTTCCAGGGGACTAAGGCAAGGCTGACCCCTCTCCCCTTTCCTTTACATTATTATGGCGGAAACTCTAAGTGTTCATCTAGAAAATCTCCGCAACAAAAGAGAGATAACGGGCATATGCATTGAAAGAGGAATAAAGGAGATAAACCATTCGTTATTCGCAGATGATACTCTATTAATTGGGGGAGCCTCCAGTCTAATGGCTAGGAGGTTCAAAAGTGTCTTGGATGCTTTCCTCCAAGCATCCGGGGGCAAATTGAACAACAGGAAATGTAAAATCTACACCTGGAATGTTCCCCATCAGATACAACAAAGTATATCCCAAATTTTAGACATCCCCCTTCAAAGAAACTGGAGTTCTTTTTCTTACTTGGGTTTACCTCTGGCAAAGGATCACATCAAAGCAGAGGTCTGGACAAAACATACAGAGAAGATGAGAGGCCTCCTCCAGAGTTGGGGCACCTCTTGGTTAAACCTAGCAGGCAGAACTATCCTCATAAAGGTTGTCCTTTCAGGCCTCCCAATCTATCAATACGCGGTAATCATGGCGCCCGCCAGTATCCACAAACACATGGAACTTATAATGAGAAGTTTCCTCTGGCAGGGAGGAAAGCAGGACACAAAGAAGTTCAGCTTAGTCAGCTGGGACCAAGTCACCCTTCCTTATGAAAAAGGAGGCCTTTCCATAAAAATTCCAAGTCTTTCTAACCAGGCTCTGGGGCTCAAACTGATCTGGAAGATCCTCTCAGGAAAGGGATCATGGTGGGTGGAGACAATAAAAAGAAAATACCTCAGTGGTCCAAACTCCAACATCCTCAATGAACCAATAGTAGACAGAACCTGCACTCCGATGTGGCGCTTAATCAAGAAAGTTCTGCCTCATTTCAGAGAAAATGTCTCCAAGCTCCCAGGCAATGGAAAGAACATCAAGATATGGGTAGACAGAATAATGAATTCCAATCCAAGGAATCTACTTCAAGAGCTCAGGCCTCTGCAATACTGGATGAAAGACCGAAATATAACCACACTGTATGATATCTCTTCTTGGAATCAAAACAGATGGAGTGAATGGAAAGAACTGCATCTCCCTCAGGACCTCAAAGACCTATGGCTCAACCTGAAGTCTTCACTCTCTGGATTAGCACCAATCAATAAGAAGAAAGATGATAGATACATTTGGGACACATGTGGAGGGTCCTTCTCAGTAAAAGAAGGGTATAAATCTCTCCAAAATATAAATCCTACAGCGAACTGGAACCTTCACACAACTACTTGGAAGTCAGAATGCATCCCAAAGGTGAAACATTTTAACTGGACCCTTTTAAAAGGGAAAATTATAACAGCTGAGAATTTGAGAAAGAGAGGAATCCAAGGTCCCTTGATCTGCTGCTTCTGTAGAGCAGAGGAGGAGTCTATTCAGCACTCCTTCCTTCTCTGTACTTTCGCTCAGAGCTGTTGGAATCAGTTATCAAGCCCCCTAGAAGTCCGAGGAAAATATGACCAGATGCACAATCTTCAGAAAAATTGGAAGAAAGACTTCCCTCACTCAAGAAAAGGCAAAAACAATTTAATCAGAGTGTGGAAGTGCATTCCCGCCACCCTATGCTGGAATCTCTGGCTTGCCAGGAACAACTACGTTTTCAACAACAAACAGCCAAAAATAGTCAATGTAATTGCAAAGACAATTGCCAACATCTCTGAAGTTGTCAGCGCAAACTCCATAGCAACTCCAGACCAGTTGAGCTGGGCTCAAGAAGAAAAAGATTGGTATAATAAATTCAACATTTGTCACTCCCAGAATCCTCCCCCTCAGAGCAAAGCACATCAGAAGCAACCCAACTGGAAGCTCAGGGGAACCAAAGAAGAGATAAATCAATGGATCCTCGCCCAAAAGTGCCCTATTCTCTTCTTCGATGGAGCATCAAAGAACAACCCCGGAGCAGCAGGAGCAGGAGGCATAATCAAAAACCACAACGGGACCTCCATCTGCAGATATGAATGGGGACTCGGGAAAGCCTCGAACAACGCAGCTGAAGCTTACAGCTTGCTGCTAGGCACCACAATTCTATCCAGAAGGGGATTGAGGAACGCTATCATCCTTGGGGACTCGGCCATCATCATATCAACCATGATCACAGGTAAAGAATTCATAAAAGAAGGCCTTAACAACATAAGAAGAAGGATCATCGACAATCTCAGAAATATGGGGGAAATAACCTATATGCACGTACTCAGAGAAATTAACGCAGAGGCGGATTCACTAGCAAATAAAGTAGCCAACAGGTAGCAAGGGCAGGTACGTGAGGATGATAGAATATATGAAAGGGCAATCCCATAAGATTTCTCTCTGTCAGTCAAGCCAGCAGACCAGCCCCCTCAGAACTTGTCAAAAAATCAATCACCTCATGGGTCCTTCATACCTCGATCCTCCATCCACCTCCACTTTGTCATCTCTTATCCCCTCCTTCGATTTCAGCGCTATACACCCTCATCCTCCTCGTGAGCTCTTCCCTGACTTTTCAGGTAAATGTCCTCTCAACCCCTCTGGAGATCGCACTTCAAATCTAAAGCCAGATCCTCTCCCGGTTCCCGCAGTAAAAAATGTCCCGCTCACTCATCATGAAAGCATGCCCTTCTCCCTTTATATCCCTTCTCTCTTCCTCGACTTCCTCAGAACTCCTCCACCCCTTCAGTATCAGTCAGGAAGAGTGGTCTGCTCTGAGCGTGGTGGTGAAAACAGTTTGCGCATTTGTGGGATTCAGTCGTTCCACCCCCTTGTCTCCAGCATCAAGCTAGGCAATCAGTAGTTTTTCTGTTTGATACTCTGGAACGACACAGCCCGGGACATCCTCCCCAATATCTATAAGCGGGGGCAACATTCGGAAGCTGTCAACTGCTTTCGGGACTCAGAGCTTCGCCCTTCGCATCTGGTAATCGCTGGTCTTCGTTCTGTGGCTTTATTTCTTGCTGACTATTGGTTTCTTGACATTTGCAGAGGCTCGGTCATCACCACGCTGTCCACCCTCCACAGCCTCCATCGCCCCTCGCTCTTTCCTCCTCTGTTTCACCTCCCCTGTAACGCTCCCCACGTTAATCCCCTTCTCCCTGACTCCCACCTCTCTTCTTACATCTCAGAATCCTTCAACCAGCACAGCAAAATGGAGGACCAACAAGACAACCAGAACGCGCAGCTGCCAGAAATCAAACCCATCGACTAGCTCTTCAACAAAGAATGCACAATGTGTAAAGCCCACACAATAATGATCAACAGGTTTGTCAAGCACTTCAACGACCTGAAGAGCGACTATGAATCCGACAACAAATCGAAGCGCAAGAAACTGGAGAAGCAGAAGGAAGAAATAGAAAACCTGAAAGGAAGGTGCAGTCATCTAGAGGAAGCCATAGAGCAGATCAAAGGCCTCACCCAGAGCTACCAAGATTCAGCTTCTACTAAAGCTAGTCCCAGGAGAGATCCCATCCCCGATGACTCGGTCACACAGAAACTTCCCTAAAATCCATGCTCTGTAAATTTTGTCGGTTAGGAGGTGCTTTCGTTAGGCAATATAGCCGTTTTCTCTTCAATTTCAGTTATCATAGAAGCAGAAACGAGGAAAGTGGGTCTGCGCACCCGGTTTTGATCCTCTTCGCCCAAACTTTCAATAGCTATGTAACAGATCTATGTTTTTGAATTTTATAATACAAAAGTATCCGACTTTGTTAAAAAAAAAAGAATCAAGCTTCTTCTAACTCTATAGTAGTCTAGCTTGGAACCCCTGGGGTCTCTCGCCAGATGAACTGTGACAACGTGTAGGACCTTCACTTTTACTTGTGCATATAGCACTGTCGCCTCCAAGTTTGTACAAACCCTGGGTTGATAAGTAAAGCTGGTAGCCCAGGAGTTGCAACATCCTTGTTGCAATACTGGTGTTCATCACAAATATGGAAGCTTCAAGGGCGACAAAGTTCAAAATGAAAATATGAAAATAAATTATTTTTCTTATAGAATGAAATTTATAACCTTTGGGAGGAGAAGAATGTTTTTTCTATAATTCATTCACGACTTGCAATTTCCTTAGGCAAAGTACGCAGTGAGAATTCCAGAAGAAAAGTGTAGACACATACACTGCACTGACACCCACACTATACTATTCATACCCCATTTTCAATTATATATATCTCTTGAGGTTAAAAAAAATATTATATTGGGGTTCAAAAGAGTTTAAACATGTATTCCATGGAGTAGGTTTCACACAATTCCAAGTTTCATCGATTAATGTTACTTCACCTATTTATATGTGTGTAAATAGGCATGTATGTTGGTGGGATGTGTCAGGATAAATTTAAAAATGTTGACATACTTACATTACATTACACATATCCCTTATGCTGGGCTATAAAGCGCCTCTTGGCACAATTAATACGATATCTTATTGTGCTTGAGTTTGCTATTATGTTGTATGCTTCTTATTTAATTATAGATGTCATTGGAGTATGTTTTAATGGATGAAAGTTTGAGATTTGAAGTATCCTAGTGATATGTATCCTATATTTTGGTATTGAAGCATAAATTGTAGCACCCGATTTATATGGGCCAATGAGTTAGTATCAATAAAGGCCAAGATGGAGGGTGATTCCGTAGGAAGATTCTAGGAGATTACGTAAAATTTGAGAATTTAAGGATTTTTTGTATAGGTAGCATTAAATGACATAGAAGGTGACATGGACCTATAAATGACATGGACTAACAATGTCCATTGTGGCAGGACCACTGTGCAAGAAGGAAGGGTTCATAGGGTGCAAGTGGTGAGGCCCACATGTGAGACGAGCACTATGCCAACTAATGCAGTTATAGGCTGAAACATAAGTAATTTTGGGATCAATTCCTTTAGAACCATAACTAACGATTGATCACTACATGTCCTTCACCCATATTGCTAGTGGTAAGGTATTAAGGCCATGCGGGGTTGTTAAACTTTGGGCTAGTTCATATCCCATACTCACTACTAGTCAATCTTTGATTGATTAGCAAGGAATATATGCTAGTTGATGCACAACAAAGATGGATCCCTTGTCTATGCATCAACTAATGTATGAGTACCAGGTGGATGAGTGTCAATGGAGTGGGAAACTCCCTGTCAGAATGATAGTATGAAGGATTTCATGTCGATTGTCAGGTGTGGTTTGGGCCTAGAAGAAAATAAAAGAAAAGGAAGAGCAAAAGCAAGAAAATTTAAGGCCTAGAGGGTGACAAGACATCAAAGTGTCTTAGCTGATGACATGTACACCTCACCACTTGAGAGTGGATACTTGTGCCATGTCAATAGGAACATGTCATCCACATAAAAAATAATGATACATCTACAAAGATGAGATTGTAAAATTAAAAGCTTGTAGCCATAAAATTATTTGGGCCATAACAAGAACAAGAAAGCTGAAATGTAGATGAAACTTCAGGGTTAAATATGTAGTTAGGAGGACTGTAAAAGTGCTAGAGAGGGCCACTTTCCATTCAACTGTAGATGGTTAGAAATTACATATTAGTTATTTTTAAGGAACAAAGTGGTATGGCTTAATAAAGGCCCGATTGCTGATGAAATTTCTATAGTAATTCAAGGAAGTAGACATGAAAACATCAAGTGGAGGATTTGGCTAAAATCCAATGGGTTTGGATTGCAAATTTCAAAAATAGGCAAGAATCCACCATTTTAGGCCACTTTAAGGGGATTTTTAAGACCTTTAGAGGAGGAAAAGGAACCCCATATCAAAATTTGAAAAAAATTATATTAATTGACATTTTATCTTATAAATAGTCCAAACAACTTTGTATTATTGAAGTTTTCTCAATTTTGCATAGTTTGGGAGATCTCAATTTTTTCAAAAATTCCAAGTCCAAAGAAAAAACAAAAAAGGAAAAGTTTACAATTCCATGTTTATGCAAAATTTGGTTTGAGCATTAAATTCTCAATCTAAAGGTTGTTTGATACTCACCATCGTTAGTGTTATCTACGCAAGATATTATGGAGGTTTTCTTAGTTCCTCATAGATTTTCATCTACAAGTGGCATAAGTTGGCATCCAAGTTAGTTTGCATGAGTGGGAAAGTGCACAAATTGGATAAAAAAACGACAATTTAAGAAAGCCATAACTTTCAACTTATAGATCATATTAAGGCATAAGTATAGCAATTAGAAATATAAGTTAGAGGAGAATAAGCTAAATACTTTGAATTTGGAGAAGTTTCATAAGGTTATTCGTAAGTTGAGAAGAAGAAGTTCTTTAATCTTTAATTGACAAAGCTTTGAAATGCATATGATTACTAGAATGTTAAAGAAATGCTACATATCTAGAAAATGGGTTGTTTCTAACAATATTTTTGTATGCACACTTCTTTCAAATTCAATGTTTTACCCAAAGCAAGTAAAGCTCATAATGTCAAATTAGAGACATGGATTATGCAAAAATATCCTACAACCATGAGAGAGAAGGTAAAGGCCTAAACATTAGTTTAGGCAATGGAGAAACATAATCTAATGGACATAGAATCCAAGTGGAATCAATGGAGCTGGTAGAAGCTATAATGAGTCCAAATATGGAAGGGAAAATATACAGAGTTGGTAATGAGAGTATAATAATAGCCCAGGATGAGAAAAATTGTAGAAATTTGATAGAATTGCAACTGCTCAAGAAATTTAATCTAAAATCAAGAGGCACAATTCTACTATAATGATCTGCGGAATGAAATTCACTATTTAGAACAACATGCATAGACATGCAATAAGAAAAAAAATGATTTCTAGGGGAAACCAACTGGGAAAAACCCATCAAGCCTCTTTGCATTAATCAGATGAATAGGGAATCTATTACAATTACTAGACCCAGCTCTGAGCTAAACCAACAAAATAATAATTGTTCTCTCTGCTCAATGAACAAATTTGGCCAACACTTATCCAAATATCAACTCACCTAGCCTCCTATTTCCTTGTGCAAATCTTGAGGAAATTAGCCCATATCCTTTAAGAATTTCCTCCAAATTGATTGCGCAATTCCCAAAGACTGATCACTGATTGCATGCAACACATGTACACTCAAGACTAGTCTACAACTGATGTTACACTTTCTTATAATCTCCACTTTAGCCGAGGAACTCAAATTATCTACATGAACTAGCTATTTTAGGCTGATTGATCAATTAACTAACATATCTACGAGTTAGACTCTTGTCCCATTGCACAACTAACCTTCAACTAAATCTAACAATAGTTAGAGGTCAGTTAATTGAATACAACTAAAAATAACTGAACTGGATTACTAAAATTTATCAATCACACATGCATAACTTAACTCCAAGCCCTCTAAATCGAATTTACTAAGCTAACTGAGTGACAAGAGCCACGTCACACTAGTTATCTGCCTCCAAGTTTCCCTACTGGTGTGGAAATTCAATTTACTCAATTAGAATAAGGCTAAATTCAAATTGAGCCTTTCTTGCTACATTTTTTTTAACACTCCCTCTTAACAAGAAGGGGATTTTCCACCACCCCTATCTCGCAATTATGGAATTCAAATTTACCTCTTGACAATGCCTTTGTCAAGATGTCAACATCTTTCTCCTCAGTTGGAATGTATTGTTGGGCATGGGATCCCCCAAGGGTAGTTTTAGGGCTAAAAGCCCATATTTTGGTCAAATTTTCTAATCCATGTGTAAAGACTCCACATTTTGTGGTCGCGGAGCGCGTAGGTGTTAAAGAGTCATAGGGTTGTCTGCCCTTATTTTGGAAATGTAATGTCGGCTGTAAAAGATCTGCCCATGGTCCACAGACCATGGGATTGTATAAATAGAGCTAAGATCTAAGTAGTTTGATAGCAAGAAAAGAAGATAGACACATGAAGATATGATGTATGAGAGATATCTCTGAGGTAGAAGTCTAAGTTAGGGTCATAGTGTAGGTAGAGGCTCTGCAGCTGAGTGCGTAGAGGCCTAGGGTAGAAGTCTGTAGTTGAGTGTGCAGACCCTTGTAGCTGAGTGCGTAGGGCAGGTTGAGTCTATAATCGTCTAGAATTATCAATAAAGAGAAGTATTCTACAATTTCTGCGTCTTTATTTCCTGGTTATGAACCTTGTTATGTTGGGTATGAATTTCACTTATAATGCTTATATGATGTGCGAACGTATGTAAATGTGTTGGTTAAGTGAACACAAGTAAGAAAATTTGTTTACGTGAAGCTAATTAAGATCGGTTAATAAGATAAGTAAGACATTTAGCCTAGTTTAGGAGATATTGCAGTTCGCTGCCCTAGCAATGCGAAAGTCCATGAGTCGCAGGTTAGGGTTGTGCGAAAGCCAATTGTACCCTTTTGCGAAGGCACTGAAGGGTGGAACAGAGGGCTAAGAAACTTGCACAAAGACAGGTAGAGCCGGAATAAACCGACATCACAACCATCTCTGGGTGCAGAAACTTGGTTCCAACATCCCCCCATACTACTTTGGGTGAGACTTCGTCTGCGCTCTGCGGGCTGATGTCGAAATGGACAGTAGTGTAGGGATTTGTTTGGCTAGCTAATGCAGAACCTAGGTCAGGCCCCCTTAAGCCAACAAATGGTTCCGTTGTCGGGACCAAAGTCTACATAAGAGATGTGTGATGTCGTATCACTGGAATCCAACTAAGAAGGAGATTAGAGACTAGTTGGATAGAAAAATCCATGAATTCGCTGCATAGGAGAATAGAAACCCGTGACTGACAAAGGAACAGTGGTTGGACCGGTACCTGTATATAGAGATCCATGAGATATTTTTCTACTCTTTCCATACTGAGCTATACGAGTGGATCACGAAGCTAGAAGATATCCAAGGAAGGTGGAAACTTGATGGTCCTATTGTGTGGACCCCAGAGCTAGTGTGAAGGTTGGAAGCATCGGAGGATAAGATCACCCACGTTGTCGATCATTGGCTCGATCGCGTCATCGGAGGATTTGTTACTGAATTCATGGTCAACACCTCAGTCAGTTATGGCGAGGCAGAGTGACGTTTTTTCTAAGGACCGTGAGGTAAGTATGTAAAATCTTTGAATACTTGGATTAAAATGCTGTTGTGCGAAAAATAGGTTATGCATCTACCTTGATGTTTGGGACTACGCGAAGTGGAAAATTTTACAGAAACAAAGGAAATAAGGGTCCAGAGTATAGCCCCTTGATTTCACCTCTGCGAAGGGATGAATAAGCAATAGCGAAGGTCTCTCCACAAAGCGCTATTCAGTTAATAAGACAAGGATTCCCGTGAATACCACCGCTGCCCACACCACCTCCGACTTCACCGCCATCGCCTCCAACTTCACCCATACCGCCTCCACTTCCACCATGGTTCATTATGGCAAATATAGTGAAGTTTCCTTTGTTCAAAGGCTTGGGAAATGAGGACCCAGACCAATTCTTGTTCATTGTGAGGGCTGTGATGAGCCCCATAAATGGGTAATTATATGGGCTCATTTTGCCTCCTAACTTAGCTTAGTCCACCATTCTCATTAGTTTATTGCATGTTTTTGATTATATTTACGCTAATAGAGTGAGTTGGGTTGGTCATTATGCCATGGAGTCTAATGTGTGCTTAATGTAGGTTTTTGGTCAATTTTGGAGACAAAGCCAAAGATTTAATGAACATTTGGTAGCAAATATTCGAAGAATACAAGGGAGAGGATTTATAGGAGGGTGTCCCCCTCATTTATGACTCCCTACTTCTAATTCTCCTTCAGAAAGCTCGGAGCACAAGCAGCGACATCAATGCACCAAAGAGGCAGCTGAGCAAGTGGAGGATAACTGTTGTCTATCTCAAGTTTTGGGAGCCAAGCCTCCCTGATTTTAAGGGAGTTGTTGGGAGCTCCAATTGTATAAGTAGAGATACCTAGGGCCTCATTAGGTTGTTGGATGTTCGTCAAATTTTCGAACTTTTGTTGCATTTTTGCTCTGCTTAACTTCGAGCTTACTTTTGTTGACAATTTCATGTAATGCTATTATTATTTTGATAATGAAGATGAGATCTTGTTCGAGCTGGCACTAAGTTACCTCAGAGGACTGAAGCTCTCTGGTTAGGGCCCAATCCAAGCAGCCAAGCACCTCTTGTTTTGTATTTATATGTTTTATTTCAGTTTATGAATTCATTGCTGTTAGATAGATTTCTTTCTTGGTTAAGGATAGGTTGCTTTTGGTGAGTTAAAAGGTTGTTTCCATTTCAGTTTGCTATAGCAGGTTGAACAGTGATAGTAAAAATATACAAAAAGGCCATCAATAGAGCCTTGGCCTCCTTTCCTCCCTTTGGGACCATGAACTGAGGCCAAGACCCTCTTGCTGCCACAAAAAAACACATATTTTCCTTTTCCATAGGATTTCTAGTGTTGCACCTTGTTAGAAGGTTCATGTTTTGCTGTAGATCTATTTCACTATGCTCATTTATGTCTTTACAATAAATTTCCTTCCATGTTTTCTTTCCATATAGCATTGTTCAACATTTACATTCCTAGATCAGAATTTAGACTAGCTTGATGAATAGTTCTATTTTTTAGTATAGCTAGTTTATTTGCTTGCTTAGTCTCAATTTTTGATTTTCAGTTCTCTTGCAATACATCTCCACTTACAATAATTCAACCAATTAGCCATCACCATCTCTCTTTGATCTATGTTCCACAGGCCATCCAAAGTCCCTCACAAATCTGCCTTAATTTTCTGCACTTTTCTCATGAACTTTCCTCTCTTTCCTTGAACAAGTCCAACCATGTTTCTCTTCCCTAATCCTCCTTGATGAACCTTAGACACCTTAACACATCCTCCTAGCCATCAGCTACCCTTTCCACCCATTTTCCCACCTTCAAAACCTCTAAAACAACTCCCGGCATCCTCCTGTAGACATCCTGTAGACCTCCTGTAGATCCCCCGCAACCTCTTGTAGATTTTCCTGTAGGTGTCTTTTTGAAGTCTGATTGTAGGGAGAGCCTTCAGAAGGCCACCTAGGACCTCCTAGGACCCATCCACACCTTCCTACACCTCTACAAACTCCAAAGTCGCTCTCCATCACCACCTAATCACTGCCACATTTGCAAACAAATAAATCACATGCATGACAATTTCATCTAAAAATACATAAAAATCCAAAAATATGTTTTTTTCTCATTTCCTTCTAGAAATAGCTTGAGTAGATATTGTTTTCTTCCTAGATTAAGTAATAGCATTCATTTCATGGTTTTTCATCTCTCTTTCTGCAAAAATAGGATTAGTTGGTTAATTAGGGTTTGCTAGGTTTACTTCACATTTAAGTCTTCTTTCTCTTTCTACAAGTAGAGTAGCCTCTGTAGAGTAAGAGATTTCCTTTCTTTCATCACATATAAAGCTTCTTCTGGATTTCATAGAAGTTGGCTTGAGCTCCTAGTGATCTTGCGCCAGTTGACCAAGTGACAGCCTGCAGTAAGAACTAGTTCTTGTGCATACAACACCGTCGCTTCCAAGTTTGTTACGAACTACTGATTTCATAAAAGTAAAGTAGGAAGCCCAGGAGTTGTAGCATTATTTCTGCAATACTGGAGCTCACCAGGCTATATGGGAATCTCAAGGTGTTACAAATGATCACATAAAGAAGGCAACACTGGTTAGTGCTCTGCAAGATCGCGCGCTAACTTGGTATATTAAGTATTCTAACGATAACTCGAATGCTAGAGTAGCAGACATCCAGGCAGCACTAAATAGGGAATTTAGCAGGCCGAGATCTAAGGTGCAATCGATTCTGGGATTCAAAGAGATCGCAATGTGACTAGACGAGATGCCTTGGGAACTAGATCAAAGGTTGAAATGTACAATCCGTGAAGCTAACATGAATTTGACATATGGACAACATCGCGAGTGGTTTGTGGCTTCACTGCTACCACACTTAAGGAGTGCACTATCGTAGCAGAAGATAACAACTCAGGCAGAGGCCTTGGAGATTTCCATGAGACTACATGAGACTCTAATGCAAGATCCTAATCTAGGAGTTCAACAGATCCATGCACAACTGAAGAATCTGTGCCTTGAAATGCAAGCTCTGAAGCATGATAGGATGGTTCGACCAGAGGTACACAAGGAAGTATGGTGCTTGAAATGCAAGAGTTAGGGTCATGACAAAGACCATTGCCTAGTCTTTGCGAATTACCTTGTAGGGGGAGGACAGATGCGTTTAAGGCCAAAAGGTCAAGTAGGACCTAGTGTGGGGCCTGAATTATGGTGTGCTATCTGTTAGGTAGCCAAAAAACATGCCACAGATAACTCTCACTTGCTTCAGAAGTATGTACAAACACCACAACAACTGTTCTACAAATTTTGTAGGTCAGTAGGATATGATGAGCGTACTTGCAGGAGCTATAAATTGATGATGGATAGAACTCCCACCTAATGGGTTCAGGCTGAAACGCAGCCCCTCGACCAAAATGCAGGAATGATGCAAATGGGATTTCAGGGGCACATATGAGACCGAGGTGGAGGAGACCTAGTAGTGGTCAATGACAGTTGATTTGCTGCAATTGCAGAGGACTAAGACACTATGCCCGTGATTTCACTAATCCAACATCTTCGTCATGCAAGTATTGCACGCTGTTTGATCATGAAACAAAAGACTGTCCTACACTGATAACTAGGATATGAGACAAAGGGTCACTACCACCTCCACCGACTCAGAACCTGTAGATGATGAGGTCTAAGATGTGTGAGGAGGATTCGAACATAAACATAGTGATCAAGAGTGCGATCGTGACAGGGGATGACAAGGGGAAATGACCAAAAGATAGTACATGGGTTAGCAAAGCCCCGATAAAAGAGTTTGAATTCGACTTGGAGTGTGCTCGTGAAGCCTTCATGGAGGCTAAGAAGAGCTTTGCTGAGGCCTCCACCTCAGGAAGCAAGGATAAGCTTGAGCCGAAGATGGACCCTTCTCTGCTCACAACTTTCCTGGAAACTTGTATGAAGTTACTGTGCAATAGTAAGGCTGTGAAAGGGTTATAAGAAGTCATCAATAGATGTGCTGGGACCATGACAGGTGAGCCACGTGTAGTACGAAAAATTGGCAAGCATAAAACGAGAATGGGACGGGAGATGAGACTGACCACAAAAATGGGAGAGTATGAAATGGATCAGGTCATTTTGGACTTGGGGTCAGATGCGAATGTCCTACCAAAGCAGACTTCAAAGTGAATGGGGAGACCTGTGCTGTAATGGTCTCCGATTCAGCTAAGGATGGCAGGGGGTGACCTTGGACATTGAGGGAGCGAGCGCGCTGGCGGATTTTGAAGTAATAGAGATAGTGGATGATAGCAATCCCTACCCTACGCTCCTGGGAATTGGCTGGGCTACTGATATGAATGGGGTAATCAATTTGAAAAAGTGAAAGATGATCTTTGAGAAGAAATCACTGCGCGTAATAATACCCCCAAATCCTGCTAAAGGATTGCGCTATACAGAACCAGTCTGCGATTATGAGAATGATGATGATCTGGAATGCATCTATAAGATAACAAGGCAAGACCAATACTGGGTGAATCCCACCGCCGATGGACAGATTACATGGGATCGTGAGAGTTCCTGCACTTCAGATTCCGACGAAGAAATAGGATGCTGGAAGAATCAATTACATGAAGTAACTATGCTGAATTGCAACATGATGACTTGATCGCTGCGTTGTGTGTCATCAGAGGCAAGCAATCTACCTATTTATGATGGTCTAAATGAGGTAGATATATTTTTGGATGCACTTGAAAGGGAGATACTAGAAAAGCAGTGCTTCCAGGCCTTGGACTGGGCACTGCATGCTATGCCCGCAAGATGGTGGGGTATGCACAAGGAAAGCTTTGATGATTGGTGTGAATGTAGGAGGATGATGAGAACAAAATTTGGGAAGCCTAACATGTGACTGACAGACAAATACGATAGGCAGAATGATTTGCATGCGCATCTGGCCAAATGGATGCAAGTTTATGGAAAAAAGCCCCAACCTGAGTGGGTGCACCTATTCTGTCATATCGTGGATGTTATCCCAATGACTTGGTATATAGAAATAGAGCTCCACCATGGGGCTAGTGACTGGGATATCCTATGCGAAGATTCATGATGACATTCAGTTTTGAGGATGGGTTTGACAACATTGATGAGGCGCTACAAGAGGTGAAAGCAACCATATTTAGGATATTGCAGGATACTTAGACCTAATTCAACCTGAATGGGCTACTCAGCTGAGTCACGCACCCGAATATTATAATGTAACTGCTAAAGATGAGGATGTGGATCCGCGGAAGATTAACATTCCAGAAACAAAAGGCCACCGTGAGGTTTAAGGATCGTAGATTGAGAACCCTGATATAACCGCACTAGTGAAAACAAAACAGGTGAACATTGGTACAGAGACAGAACCCAAAATCGCAAATATTGGAGACTACTGGGATGAGACGACAGTGGATAAGGTCACTGAATTGCTCCGTGAATACCAGGACTTATTCCCTACCAAGTTTACGGATATGAATGGAATAATCAAAGACCTAGGATTGATGAAGATCACGTTAAAACTTGATGCGAAGCTAGTTAAGCAGAGGCCTTACCACCTCAATCCGAAATACAAGGAGAAGGTCCACTTAGAGCTAGACAAGGTGCTAGTGGCAGACATCATTGAGCCTGTGGAAGAATCTCATTGAGTTAGCCCTATGGTGATGCAAGAAAAAAAGTAGAAGGATGAGATAAGGATATGCGTGGATCTCAGAAAACTAAATGATGCTTATGTGCATGATCCTTTCCTGACTCCATTCACAGATGAAGTGTTCGACAATGTAGGTGGATAGGATGCATATTCCTTCACTGATGGGTTCTCTGGGTAACATCAAATCAAAATCGTGTCGGAGGATAGGAGCAAGACAACCTTTGCGACTAAGTGGGGTTGTTTTCAATACATCGTAATGCCGTTTGGATTGAAGAATGCCCCTGCAATCTTTTTTGCGCATGGTTGTTGCGAAATTTAAGGAATTTATTCATAAGTTCCTAGAGGTATATTTTGATGACTAGACTGTATTTGGGTTGGTTAAGTGCCACGTAGCAAGCTTGCGCATAATGCTGGATACTTGTCGAAGATACCATATCATGCTCAATCTCAAGAAGTGTCTATTTTGCGTTCCTTTTGGGAACCTATTGGGGCATGTGGTTTGCATAAAAGGACAGATGGTAAAATCGCAAAGATCACAGTGATACTAAACTTGGAAGCACCGATGAGTGTGAAACAACTGCACGCTACTCTACGACATACGAGATATTACAAAATTTTTATCAAAGGCTATGCCCAGATCATCGCGCCGATGGAAAAATTGTTGAAGAAGGATGTCACATTCTGCTGGAACAACAACTGTAAGAAAATCTTGGATATATTGAAAGAAAAGATGGTTACCGCGTCGATTCTAATCTTCCCAGACTGGAAGAACGAGTTTCATGTATATGTTGACGTGTCATGTATAGAGTTGGGGTTAGTACTAACACAGGATGGAGGTGAAGGCTTAGACCATCCTATCGCGTTCGCAAGCTGCAGATTATCCAAAGCAGAGAAGATCTATTCTACCATTGAATGCGAGGGTCTAGCTATGGTGTATGCACTCTAGAAGTACGAACACTACTTGCTAAGAGGCCATTTTAAAATGAATACATATCACTCTGAGCTGAAGTACCTGGTCAATAAGCCTATGTTGGGGGGGCGAATCTATAGATGGCTCTTATTATTTCAAGAGTACGATTTTGAAGTTGTTGTGAAGCCTGGACAATTGAACACGAGACCAGATCATCTGTAGCACATTGAAACAGGGGAGGAACCTACTAACTTGGAATAAGGATTGCCTGACACGCAACTATTTTTAGTACGTGTTGCGGATGGTCATTTTGAGGATATTATACACTTCCTAACAATAGGAACTGCACCAGAAGGATACTATGTCTAGCAAAAGAAGGAATTAGTGGTGCGCGCGACAGATTTCTCTATCATTGCTGGGCATCTATACAAGATGGGTACTGATGAGATATTGTGACGATATGTACTTGAGTTTGAACGAAGCAACATCCTGATGGATGCTCATGGAGGTGCTGTGGGAGGACATTATGTAGGGAGAGCAACCACACAGAAGATTCTACGTGGAGGGTTGTGGTGGCCAACCCTTCATCAGGATTCAAAAGCATATTTCAAGGCGTGTGATGCATGTCAAAGAACATGTAGGCCATGGCGGAGGGATGAAATTACTTTGAATCCAAAAATGACGTTGCAACCTTTTGAGAAGTGGGCAATAGATTTTGTAGGACCCATTCAGCCACAAGGGAAGACAGGGGCGAGGTACATTATCACTACGACGGAGTATTTGACTCGTTGGAAAAAAGTGCAACCGGTGAAGGATTGCACAGGTGTGATGGCTGCAAAATTCCTATTTGAGCATGTACTAACATGATTTGGATGTCCAAGGATCCTGATGAGTGATCATGGTATACACTTCCTGAATGAGATAATCAACACACTAACAGAGGAATTTTAGGTATATCACCAGAAGAGCACACCTTATCACCCAAAGGCTAACGGGATAGTGGAGGCGTTCAAAAAAGTGCTTGAAAACACACTAACCAAGGTTTGCAATGCTCAGGGAAGTGATTGGGACCTACACATACCTGCAATATTGTGGGCTTATCAAACAACATGCAAAAAGATGATGGGACAAACCCCTTTTAGGGTTGTCTATGGTATGGAAGCCTTAATGCCTATGGAATACATCGTGCCTAGTCTGCGCATATCAGCTCTCACAGCTATGATGGATCGTGGAGCCCTGGAGGAGAGGCTTGCACAGCTGGATGATCTTGAAGAAGAAATATTTTTGGCTGGGTTTCACTAACAGGTCCAAAAGTAGCATGAAAAGGCATGACATGATCGACACATCAAGTTGTGCACATTTAAGTTAAACGATGTAGTTTTGTTGTATGATAGTAAGCTTGATAAATTCCATGGAAAATTCAGGATGCACTGGTTAGGTCCTTATGTTATTAAGAAGATTACTGATGGAGGAGCGGTACAATTGGTCAAGTTAAATGGAGAACTCTTCCTAGGAAAGGTGAATGGAAGTCGCTTGAAGCCATACACTGGCAGTCTGACCATATGATTAAATAAAAGTAGCATAGTCTTAGCACTCTAGGTAGCTGAAAGGAGGCATGGGACTATAAACTACATTCCTAAGTTTCTGGAGCTGCACAATTTCAGGATTGCGCAAAGCAGGGAAGTGTCACAGGGTCCGCGACAACGTGAAGGAAGTTGTGCTACTCATAGAAATAATGCGTAGGTCTGCTAAAAAGTGATCGTTAAAGTCACTGTTCATGATTTGATGGTCAGATTGTGGAGAAATGGAGTGGTCGATAGGCACTTAAGCGAAATTTATGGATTAGATTCTTGAAAATCTGCCGCCAATCTAGCATTAATGGGCCGAATGTTGGGGGAACGGTCAGACTTGAATTCAAAAGGCCCTATAAATTACAAGTGGATATCCAGCGAAAAACACTTGGCATTTTGAAAATTCAGTTGTTACGCTATCAGGTGTGTATGGACCATGAGAATTTTGAGGGTTTAAGAGCAAGTTTAGCGTTTGAGAGATTGCTGAAGGAGATGCATGACCTCTTGAATAGAATGATGTCGACACTTGCGGAAGCCATGGACATAGAAGCGGTGACATTCGAGGAAGCCGCGCAAGAAATTGAGGTAGTAGAAGCTGCCCCAGAGAGTGTCGAAGTCCCTAAATCACCCAGGACACTGAGACAAAAGAAGGATAAGCAGACTATGCTACCGGTGCACATCTCACCAAGAAACCCACAGAGGGCCAAGCTCACTTTGTAGGAAAAGTGGAAGGCCATTAATCTGGAGGCAGACGAGGAAGAATCTGAAGAAATCCTTGTGGATGAGGAGGATTTGGAAATGGAAGTTGAAACCTAGGGTGCGGACCCTATTACCAGGTTACCAGAATATGTTCCTCCATGCAAGGGCAAAGCCAAGGTGCCAATGGGCATATAAGAGAGCAAGAGCTACCTGCAAACTTCGTTGCTCCCTGATGACATTGTTTTTGAGGGGCCACACTTAGGGTAGGTTCCTATACTAAAGTTCGAAGATTGGGACCTTGCAGATCATGAGAAATTCCTGCATTTAGCGACTGAGAAGCTAATGTGCCGACTAATTGACACGACTACTGGAATGATTGAATTAGAGCCATGGGATAACTCAGGGGTGTAGAGAAAGCCATGTTTCTCAACTTGCTCAGGGTACCGCATTACCACCGTGCCCAGTGATCGTCTTTGTCGCTAGGAAGCTTCTTTGCTTGGTGCATGATGGGTGCTTGTGGCTCGAGGAGCCCATTCCCATCACAGACCACTTGATCCATCAGATCACATGAATTCCTTACTCAGGGGAGGATCCAACCAATATATCAGAAGGAAAGGTGGTGAGTTGGCCCTCGCTGAAGCTATGAAGAAGAAATTCAAGTTGGAGAAGAAGAAGCGGGGATATGCCATCTCTAGCATTAACAACCCTGAAGTCAAGGTAGCAATGCAAATATTATTAGGGAAGGTGATGTGGAAGTGCTGCATGCATGAGGTTCCCGTGCCTGTGATTGCACTAGTAGCCCAATGTGCTGAAGGAGTCTAGTTCAACTGGGCGAATTATCTATGTGGCGAGTTCCTTGCAAACTGTCGCGAGGCATAGGAGCAGGGCAAGGCGTTCCACTATGCGTGGCTCTTGTTGTCAATTGTACTGATGGCATGGGAGCTACTAGAAGTAGCCAATTCCCTTCAGTCACATCAGACCTTCCAGAGGCAGCAAAGTATGCTTCGCTGTGGGCGACCAAGGATGCGTAGAGCGTAAAAGAAAGCAAGATCTTTTGGATCTTGATGGAGATGAGTATCCGGATGGGGATCAATCGCAAGCTGTGGTTGTCACCCACAATATACACTAGCTTGCAGAGCTTTGTAGAGTTCAAAGCGGATTTCCACCATGTCTTTATCAGGGCGCAAAAGGACCCCACGAAGAAATGGCATAGCTTACCTTATCTGGCAACAAGTGATGTTATCTTTGTAGTTCTCGAGTCGTGGCCGCTGGATTGGCGCACTGCAATAGGCTCAGTGGTGGAAATGGACAAGTTCGACGCATAGTGTAATAAGGAAGAAACAAAGCTCAAAATGGCGCAGCTAGCTGAGAAGCGTAGAAAAGAGGAAGCGAAGGCTAAGACCCAGGCAGCATGCGACACTGTGAAATTGGAAGAACATCAGGAGACAGGAGGAGAAGAGGGCAAAGGATAGAAGTCACCTTCGCCCCGGGCTGAGGCAGAAACAAAGGAGCCAACAAAATAAGGTGGAGTAGACCCGCAAATGAAGTCCACCCAACTCATGCATCAGTGACGCAAGAGAAGGCAGTGTCACGGAGGAAAACCAAGGCTTCAAAGACATCCTTGGACCCAATCACCCTCACTGAGGGGGATTTTCACGATATTGGGGAAATGGTGAGGGATGTCATCACGGAGGCACTCCAATAATTCACAGAGTAGTAGAAATTGGTATTAGCAGCTCTCCAAACAGAGTTGCAGGAGTTGCAAGCTCGCACTCCACAGGCTGGGACAGTGTCCACTAGCTTGGCGATTAGCACTTCATCTGCCATAGAGATGTTGCACACAAGGGTGACCAATGCGATACTGCTACCAGATCGGGCACTTACTAAAAAAAATGAGGCCGACAGGCCCACTATCAACAGCCTAAAAGGGATGGGATTGAATATGGTCATGCTCCCTCGAGAGACGCTCCACGTCTTGCCGGATGGAGTCACCGTGGAACTTAGGGCCCGGGATAGTCGCGCTCTGTAGGTGATGAGAAAGCAACGCATAAATATTGAGTAGTTGGGCTTGCAACGCAATGAGGCAGTGGAAAAAAATAAGCAAATCATGCAGGTAGTGGAGGAAGCCTACCGAATGGTCCCGGAGTTGGACATTCAGGCAGAAGAACTGGTTGAGGCACGTGTCCGCAAGTTGGCCACAGTTGTGTGCGATGCTTGGATAGAGATGGCCAGGATTTAGCTGGAGTTGGACCTACAGACCATAGAATTGCAGTTGAGGGCTCAGCCTTCAACTCCACCAGAAGTCAGGGAATAATGTGCCACGCTGTTACAACAACAATAACGACAGTCGACAGTGCAATGGTAAACTGCACACAACTTTTTGAACAGTCATTCGAGGTCCTGACCACCCTCCAGGAGGACTCGAATGTAGAGTGCCTAGAGACAAAGGCGCGTGAGCTACAACAAAGATATGACGAGGTCAAAGGGACTGTGGAGACGATTACCCTTACACAGAGGCTTACACCGATGTAGGAGGCAAAGGCGCTTAAGGAATAGGTGGATGCTGCTCGACACAAAGAAGCGATCCTAAAAGCACACATATAACCATGGATAGATGAGGCATATACGATCATAGCTTCCATTGAAGGAGAGGTTGTGACACTGCAGGCAACTCAGAAGAATATTCAAGGTGGCAGTTCAATGACAGTCATTGAGCAGAGAGTGGAAGAACTGTTGCCGCTTAGCACGCTGCCAAGGTTGCGGTCATCCAAACGGAGCTGGGAGGTCTTCATGCTAAGATCTCCGTGCCTATAGAGTGACTTGAGGGCCAGTCACGATGTTTGTGTTGGGGGCCTATTGGGCGCGAGATCCCCCAAGGGTACTTTTGGGGCTAAAAGTCCATATTTTGGTCAAATTTTGTAATCCAAGTGTAAATACTCCGCATTTTTTGGTCGCGGAGTGCGTAGGTGTTAAAGAGTCATAGGGTTGTCTGCCCTTATTTTGGAAATGTAATGTCGGCTATAAAAGATCTACCCATGGTCCGTAGACCATGGGATTGTATAAATAAAGCTAAGATTTAAGTAGTTTGATAGTGATAATAGAAGATAGACACACGTAGATATGATGTATGAGAGATAGATCTGAGGTAGAAGTCTAAGTTTGGGTCGTAGCGTAGGTAGAGGCTCTACAGCTGAGTGCGCAGAGGCCTAGGGTAGAAGTCCATAGTTGAGGGCGCGGACCCCTGCAGCTGAGTGCGCAGGGCGAGTCGAGTTTGTAATCGTTCGAAATTATCAATTAAGAGAAGTATTCTACAATTTATGCGTCTTTATTTCCTGGCTATGCATCTTGTTATGTTGGGTATGAATTTCACTTATAATGCTTATATGATGCGTGAATGTATGTAAATGTGTTGGTTAAGTGAACGCAAGTAAGAAAATTCGTTTATGCGAAGCTAACTAAGATCGGTTAATAAGATAAGTTAGACACTTAGCCTAGTTTGGGAGATATCGCAGATTGCTGCCCTAGCAGCGTAAAAGTCCCTGAGCCATAGGTTAGGGTTGCATGAAAGAGAATTGTACTCTTATGTGAAGGTACTGAAGGATGGAACAGAGGTCTAAGCAACCTACGTGAAGGCAGGTATAACCAGAATAAACTGACATCACAACCATCTCTAGGTGCGGAAACTTGGTTCCAACATCCCCCCATATTGCTTCAGGTGAGACTTCAGTCTGTGCTCTGCGGGATGATGTTGAAAGGGCCAATAGTGTAGGAATTTTTTTGGCTAACTAATGCTAAACCTTGGTTAGGCCCCCTCAAGCCGACATGTATTGTAGCAACATAATTCTCCTGTGCACACAATCCCTCAAATGATGATACCATATATCAATGTGCTTGGACCTATCATAAAATACCAGATTCTTAGAGAGATTAATGCAACTCTGATTATCAAAACATATCAATGTTGGATCCATCTCTTGACTGAAAATAGTCCCACAAGTATTTTCGTCAACCAAATTGCTTCCCATGTAGTTTGACTTGCAACCATGTATTCAGGCTCTACTGAGCTGAGCGCCACAGACCTCTGCTTCCTGGTGTACCGAGAAATATCTGCGGACCCAACACTGAAGATAACACCTGAAGTAATTTTCTAGTTAGATGGACTTCCTACCCAATCCACATTAACTGTGAAGCCTTACAACGTCACTCCCTCTGTCCATCTCTACCATAATCCATACTAGGTAGTGCCTCCGAGGTAACATAACACATGCTTTGATTCCTTCAAATATAATTTGGTAGGCCTCACCATAGCTTGGCTAAGCTGGTTTACTGCATAGCACATGTTAGGTCATGTGTTCACAAGATACATCAGAAAAACCAACAAGCTGTCTTTAAATGGTAGCATCAACTTCCTCACCTGAACAATCATACTCCATCCTACAATTTTTAGCTAGAGGTGTGTCCAATTCTCCATGTGAAATCTCTGAAGGAATACTTACCTTGAGACACAAAAAATTCACCATCATACTGCCATACTTCTAGCCCCGGGAAGTAATGCATGAGGCCCATGTCCTTCATCTCAAATTCTCTTGCAATATCGTCTTTGCAAGAGAGGAACAAATGCTCATCACCAGTCAATATTAAATCATCAATATACAAAACAAGAATAAGCAACTTACCATCTACCAAAATGTGATAGAGGTTCATATCTGCTTCACTTTTGGTGAAGCCAAATCCAATGAGATAACTATCGATCTGAGTGTACCATGCTTGGGGTGCCTGTTTGAGACCATACAATGCTCTCTTGAGTTTGCACGCATGCGACTCTTGATCATATGTATCAAATTCTTCTGGATGATTTATGTAAATTTCCCCGTGAATAACACCATCAAGAAAGGTGGTATTCACATCCATTTAGTGGATTTTCCACCCCATCTCTGTAGCCAATGCTAGAATGGATCTGATTGAGGGATATCTTACAACTGGTGCAAAATTTTCCTCATAGTTCACTCCCTCTATCTGAGAAAATCATTTGGCCACAAATCTAGCCATGTACTTCTCAATGCTCATGTCCGTTGCATGCTTCACTTTATAGATCCATCTTGAACCAACCACTGATTTCCCTTATGGTCTCGACACCACCTCCCATACACTGTTCTTCATGATGGATTGATATTCTTCCACCATGACATCAACCCAACCTAATTGAGCAATTGCTTCCTCAAATGAAGAAGGCTTTATCTCAATGAGCTCTATCATGAGATCCATGTACGTAGTGTACCTATCAGGTGACCTCCTATACCTGCGTTGTGATGTGGGGGCTCCCACATTATCCTGTGCATCTTGCGACAATCTATCAGCTTCTCTGGTTCTTTTTCTCCCCCCCATGGAAGAATCTGGTTGAATGGGTGCCTCCACTCTTCCTCCTGTCTTCTCCCCTGTATGTGGTTGTTCCACAACCTCTTAAATATCATCTTGAGGCTCCTCATTTGGAGTGAGAAGCTCCTACTCTAGTGGTATACTTACCTCTCATTCTAGAGAGAATCTCATAGCTTTGTCCTAATCAAACTTGACATCTCTCCTTACAACTGTCATCCTCAGTGAAGGAAAACACACTTGGTAATTGTGTGGAGTTTCGGTGTATCTGACAAAAACTCCTAAATTTGTTGTAGGCTCAAGTTTCTTTCTCGAATCCTTAGAGACATGGAAATAAAATAAAGCTCCAAAAATTCTGAAATGAGACACATAAGGATTTCTCCCAGAGAAATCTTCCTCTGGTGTGATCATACCAGGTATCCCACAAGGACTCTGGTTCTACAAGTAGACTGCAATGTTTCAAGCTTCTGCCCATATATGTAATGGTAGCCCCTGATCATGTAACATGGCCCTTGCTTCTCCCACTATGCTCTTGTTCTTCCTCTTAGCTACCCCATTTTGTTGTGGGTTATGGGGTGTTGTCATTTCTCTTTTGATACCTTCTTTTGCAAAAATATCCTTGAAGGCATGTGAAACAAATTCACCTCCATTGTTTCTCCTTAGAGCCTTCACTTCTTCCCAGTCTCCTTCTCAACTAATGCCTTGAACTCAACAAATTTTGAGAAAACTTCATCCTTCTTTCACATGAAGAAGATCCAAAATATTCTAGAGAAATCATCAATAAAAATAACATAGTACTTATATATTTCTATGGAGGATGTAGAAAAGGGTCCATAAACAACATAGTGGACTTGCCCCAAGATTGCATCTGCTCTGCTCTCTCAGTCATGGAATGTGGATTTGACATATTCCCTAATGTGCAACCCTTGCAGACATCCCGCTGGTCAAGGAATCCTTTAAGGAGATCAGTGGTAATTTGCTGCATGACCTTTAAGGCACCATGGTGTACATGACCCAATCTCATATGTCAAAGTTCTCCAAGATCATGACTCGACACTTTTTCAGCCTTACTTCTTAATACAATGCAATCTCCCACCTTAAGTTTGTATAGGTTCTTCACTCGAACCTTGATCTGCTTCACTTTCCCGGTAGCTATGTGTCTCACGAAGGATTTCCCTTTACTAAAGATAAAATCATAGCCATGATCCTCCAATACTGCTACAAATATCAAGTTCTTCTTCAGCTCAGGTACAAACATACCATCTTTGAGGTGAAGAGGAGAGGCTTTATCCCTATCAAATGTAATGATACCAATTCTTTTAGCATTGTGCTCCCCATCATCCCCCATTTCGATATTCATATGGAGATCCTTCTCCTTCAGGCTACTATAAAACTCCTTGAACCCTATCATATGGAATGAGGCACCAGAATAAAGATACCACACACTCACCATAACAGTGCTGGTCATGTATGCTATTAGGGTGAAGTATAATTCAAACTGTGAAGCCAATGAGTCACCCTTTTCTCCTCCTAAAGGCTTTTTGTTTGACTTTTTGTGTGAACATTTTATTTCATAGTGCCTAAATTCATGGTAGTGGAAGCATTTTATCTTGCTCATGTCTTTCTTCTTGCCATTATTTTGGCTAAACTCATATTTTCTCTAGGTATTCTTCCCTTTTCCATTCTTCCCCTTTCCAACCAATGCAAACTGCTATTCATCCTCAGCTTTGGATGCTGTTCCATCTCGGTTATTTCTCTTGAAATCTTCTTGTACCAAATCAGACCACAACCTCTCCCAATTTTGTAATTTTTCCCTTCCATTCACAAAGTCCTGGTAGATATGTCAGGATTTTGGAAGGCCTAGAAGAGCTAGGATCACTAGGTCATCTTCTACAACATTCACACCAACCCCTCCAAGATCATCCCAAACTTGTGTAGATCTAGAGAGATACTGTAGAATAATATCATTCTTTTGCATCTTAATGTTTCAAAGTTTGTCTTTTAGGGCCAAATTTTTATGGTGAGTGTTATTTTTGAATAGCTCAGTCAGTGCCTTCCACATAGAAAATGGTGTCTCTTTGCCATGGAGATTTGAGACCACATGGTCTCATAGACCTTCCAAAATATTTCTCCATGTCTTTGCAACATCCTTTTTCCATTGGGCTAATTGTTGTGCATCCGACTGTGCAGGATTTGCAATGTCAATTTTAACATATTATAACACACCATTTTCATCAAGCAATGCTTCCATTCGAGCTACCCTCTAGGGCATACTCCAATCTTTGTCTGTTGAAAGATATCCTCCCGATCTTGAAGAAAAACCGTTGCAAGAAAGGTGCAAATTCAAAATCCTTGAGAGTCAAGTTCGAAATACTAGTTCTAATGTGAATTCTGAGGCTCTGATACCATGTAAACATTTGATAGAATTTCAATTGCTCAAGAAATTTAATCTAAAATGAAGAGACACAATTCTTCTCTACTCATCTCTAGAATGAAATTCACAATTTATAATAATATGTGTAGACAAGCAATAAGAAAAACCACAATTACACGACGATTTCTAAGGTAACCCAACTGGGAAAAACCTCTCAAGCCTCTTTGCATTAATCATATGAATAGGGAATCTATTACAATTGCTAGCTCCAGCTCTAAGCTCAACCTGAAAAGAATAACCGTTCTCTCTACTCAATGAACAACTCTGGCCAACACTTAGGCAAATATCATCTCACCTAACCTCCTATTTCCTTGTGAAAATCCTGAGGTAATTAGCCCCTATTCTTTAGGAATTTCCTCCAAATTTATTGCGCAATTCCCAAAGATTGATCATTGGTTGCATGCAACACCTATACACTCAAGACTAGTCTACAATTGATGTTACATTACCTTGTCATCTCCACTTCAGTTGAGGAACTCAAATTCTCTACATGCACTAGCTATTTTAGGCTATCTGATCAATTAACTAATAGATCTCCGATTTAGATTGTTGTCCCACTGCACAACTGACCTTCAAATGACTGTATCAATAAATAGAGATCAATTAACTTAATACCACTGAAAATAACTAAACTGGATTACTAGAATTTAGCAATCACACATGCATAACTAAACTCCAAGCCTTCTAACTTGAATTAACTAAGCTAATTAAGTGACAAGAGCCATGTCACACTAGTTAATTTCCTCTACATTGTCCTGCTGAAGTGGAAATCTGATTTACTCAATTTGACTAAGGCTAAAGTCAAATTGAGCCTTTCTTGCTACATTTTTTTCAAAAAAATCAAATAAATACTCACTTGTTACAAAGTTTAAATAGAATCTAGAAGTAAATAAGAAATGGATCATGTCCAAGACATGTGTAAGAAGGAAAACCTCGAATAGGGAGATATAATTACAAAAGATCCAAGCACTCAATAAGTGCTAGTAGAATTCAAAGACAATATTACTCACCTAGTCATTCAACTAGGGAGTTAAATGCATACAAGGAATCAAGAAGTAGCCTAGAAGTGTACCCTATTATGCATCAAAGAAGAAGATATGAAATAAAAAACCTACAGGGTTAGCTTAGGAAGTTTAAGCCACCAACCTTTGATGGTGAAAACAAAATGGGAGCTGATGTTGAAACTTTGTTGCTTGGAATAAAAAAAAAATAGTTACATAGTCACTCATGTAACCTTAAAGTTAGAATTGCTATATACAATCTACAAGAAAAAACTTCGATGTGATGGGAATACCTAAAGTAAGTCAAGAACATTAATGAGAAAATTATTTATTGGAAGCAATTCAAGAAATATTTTTAGCTACATTACCTTTCATATCAATATTATGACAAGAAGAGTGGGGATTTTTTTTGAACTTGAGTTGGAGAACATGATAATGGAGGAATATGACAAAATTTCTTAAATCTATGGGGGTATGTGGGATTTATTGAAAAGGAGAAGGTGAATATGTAGAGGTTCTTGGGCAGATTACCATAGTTTAACAAAGACAAAATTTAATTTGATGAACCAAAGGCTCTAGCAAAGACCATAAAAAAAGCCACGTGGCTGTATGAAGAAAGCAAAGGTCTAGAAAATTTTTAGAAGCATTATAAGGATGAACCATTTTAGAGAAATAAGGGATTCAAGCCTCCTTTCAATAGAAATAGTTTTAACACACTAGCAAAATCAACTAGATTAGTATGATTCCAAAATGGTATAATCCTTGGGAAAAAGGAGAAGGCCACCAAACAAATATTGGGGATGTAAAGGAGAGCACATGTACAAAGATTTTCCTCGAATAGAAGACATAATTAACACTCTACACAACCTTTAGGAGGCTACCACAAAGGAATACATAGGAAGAAATATTCCAAGGATGTATGTAGCTTTAGAAGATTGACACACAAAACATTAATCCCACGTGATTGAGGTGCAAGGTAAGATAAAAATTCATTTGTTGCTATGTCATTTAATTTAAGAGCAAGCCATTGTTACATTTATCCTAAATTACTAAACAAATTTAATTTAAGGAAAATTAATCTTAAATAGTCATGGTTGCTTTAACTAACCATGGGGACGAAAAGAGGGATGAATGAGATTGTCAGAAGTTGTCTCATAGATCTAAATGGAGCGAATGGAAATGCTAATCTAAATATCATACCAATGGGATTTTATGATATCCTAACTGGAATGGATTGGTTGGATATGTATCACACTATCCTATATTTCCATAACATGACATTTACATATCTTAATGGAGGAGGAAAGTAGAAAATTGTAGAAGAAATTCCAAAATCCATTTTTATAAGGGATATTTCATCCTTGCAACTAACGAGATGTTTGAGGAAAGGATGTTAATTGTATGTAACTCATGTGGAATAGGAAACCAAGAAAAAAGGACCAAACCTTAAAGCATTTTTTAGTGTCCTTGGCAGTGATATCCTTGGTTTTAGTTCTACTCACCCATTTTCTAGTCTTGCATGTGGTTGTTGTGGCTCAGTTGGTGGGGATTTAGACCGACCATTTCTACAAGGTGTATGTGGTGAGAAGAAATATGCCTTAGTCAAAATGAGGAAGAAAACCTTATGAAATAAGGAAGATGGTATATCTTTGGTTGCAAGGAAAGACATTAAGTTGGAGGAGGTTGTGGTTCTTGATGGCCACTCATTTGTAGGGAAATTTGTGGGTTACTAGATGTGTTTGGAAAATTTGGGAGCATTGATTCAAAATAACTGGGGTTTGATCCTTGGTTATGCTCCTAGTTCCATACTTTATCCCATGGATGGTTAGGGTATAAATTTAAGGAGAGGAAGGATGTTGAGCAGATTCTAAAAGATATATGGCTCTAGGATTCAAAGTTCCTTTCTATTAAGCCTTGGTTTCTTCTTTTTGACCTGAAGGATTCTATTTTGGGAAGGTCAACAATTTGGATTTTTTTTTCTTTTCGAAACTTACACTTGAGTGGTGGATGGTCACAGGGATAAAGGCATTTGGAGATAGGATAGGTCATACCTTGGTTGTAGACGATAGATTTTTATCTCACTTATATAGATATGTTGTTGGGGTTTTGGTTAAACTCAATATTCATGATGATTTATTTAAGTCTATTGAATTTATTGTTAGTGCATTTTAATATACTCAGAATATGGATTATGCCAATGTACCTTTTAGTTGTCGTTAGTTCAGTAAGGTGGATGACGTTTTGTTAGATTGTGAGGCTCTCTTTGTAAAAAAAAATTGGATGCTGAAGGTAAGTAAAGCTATTGTTAATGACACTAAGTAGAAGTTAAAGGTTGAGTAGCCACTAGAGAAACCATTGGCGACTAGGGTAGGACTAGATGGCTCTAGTCATGAAGGTGGCAATTTGGGAAGATTTTTAGCTCTGAAGACCCATTCAATTTCTCTTATTGAGGAAGGGAGGGACCTTACACCCTTTGCATCTATTTCTTCCTTTGTTAACAAGTTGGAGGTTTATTTAGGTGTTCCCTGTAATGTAATTGGATGTACTGATGTCCAAAAGGAGCATTCCTTTCTTACTAGTAAGTTGCATTCTACTTTCTCAGTTTATTCTCATGATCTTCCCAAATTTTTTAACAATGATCCCCTTAGGTCCAACAAGACCATTTCTTTGGAGATTATTGGGTTGGGTTTAAGATGTTTGATCTTTGGGGATGTTTGTCTACTGACTTAGGTTTTGGGGATATTCTGGTTAACTTGGAAAATGATGCTTTACATCCTTTTGAATGGGTTTTAAATTCCCTTAGTAAGGGAGAATCCTTGTCTTTTAGTTTCAGTGTAAAAGGAGGAGGCCTTATGACTATTGACTATGGAAAACCCAACCTGTTTGCAACATGATTACCTTTAGGGGTTGGGTGAAGACACAAACTTGGGTTGTTAGGTCCCTATAATTAGTGTATCCCCCTTATTATTATTGTTAGTGTATCCCCCTTATTTTTATTGTTGTGCCCATGTAGCCCCAATATTTGTATTGTTGTACCCCATAGAAGCCCACTATTGTTATTGTTGTGCCCTTACATTATTATTGTTATGTAGGCTCTGATTATATTGTGACTTGTTAGACTCCTATATATACAAAATAGGTCTTGTCATTTGTATCATCCAAGAATTGTTCATTTATGTAATGTAAAGGAGGTTTCCCCCTCGAAGAGGATATTTTTTAAGTCATTGATCTATATTTTCTTCTATTTTGTGAGCTGGTTGCATAACATTTGGTATAAGAGCTTTGGATTCTAGGGTTTTGTTGCTTCAAACAGGTCATCGTGGCATTTTTTCTATGACTTTTTTCCTACGAAGCTTTAGAAGATGAAATTGTGACCATGTGGAGCCGAAATCTTGGTGAAATTCATTCTGTAATTTCAAATATTTTTTGCTATATTTTCTGAGACATGGTTCGAAAAATTTAGGGTTTTTTCATGCTCCAGAATTCAGTCTCAAACAAGTGACTAAGGGAAAATCGCAATAACGTTATCTTCAAGCATTAGATTGGAATTTCATAAAACGTGATAGAAAGAAAACATACTGTAGTTTCTTTTTTTATTAATTTTATGGCCGAAGGTTGAAACAATGACATGTGGCATTACATACAAGTTATCTATACTGAATTAGTCCATAATCAGGGCATTGTGGGAGATTTGAAATAACATTATCTTAAAGAATCCAATTTTGGTTTGAATTGTGGAATTGGAAAGAAGAATTAGAGGGATACCATAGGAAGGAATTTTAGACCTTGGAGATCCTAAATTACAAAGTTACAACTGTTTAAACATTGGGCTCCTAAAAGCAAGAAAAATGTGTGTATTTTTTAAAAAATTGCATAACTTTTGTTTGAAAAATCAGTTTGAAGTGATCCCAAGGGAATATTGAAACATATTTATCAGTATTGGGTTCTAAACTTCCTCCCAAACAAAATAATTCTACACCCATTAAGCCCTTAGAAATCTCTACTATGACACGCGACGAGGAAGAATTGCAACATGATATATCAAAATTATGGGACCAAGTGCAACAAATTTCACTCTCACAAAGAGAAATCAAAGATGAACTAAAAGGGTACATGGATGACTTAAAAGGGGCATGGGTGGTTTAAAACAAGAAATAAAAGGTGACATGGATGTTTTTAAAGTAGACATGGATGCGATGAATGTCAAATTGGAAGGGTTGAAAAAGTTGTTGTAAGAAAGGATTCCTCGTGGTGACAAGGTAATTCATGAAAATCATGATGAGGACAAAAGGAATATGAATTATGATTTTAGAGGCCCCAATGTGGGGTTTAAGAACCGCCACATTCCAAATATAGATATGAGGAAGTTTGATGGCAAGGATCTGGTAACATGGATACTACAGATGGAGAAATATTTTGATCTATAGGATGTGTAACCCTCACAAAAGGTACGTTTTACATCTTTATATTTAGAACCCAATCAGTTTGTATGGTATAGATGGATTTTATATCGTAAACCATTTTTCACCTGGTCAACTTTTACGGAGGAAATGATAGCACATTATGAATATATAAAGAGAAACATCTTCTTTATCCAATTGATAAATCTCAAACAAAAGGGTTCAATGGCAGAGCACATTGAAGACTTCCAAAAATTGAATACTAGGGTAACCGATATTCCAGAGGAGCATAGGATTGATGTCTTCATAGGGACTTTAAAAGATAATATCCAACATGAGGTTTGTCTTTGGGAACCTGATTCATTGGAGAAGGCATTCAGGGTGGCAAGAAAAGTTGAAAGCAAAATTATGGCAACAAGGAAGTCTACCACTCACAACTATAAAGATGAAAATGTTGTTGGTCCTAGTCTTCCACAACCTACAAGGTTGACACCACAACAATTGGAGGAAAAAAGAGAAAAATGGATTTGTTACAGTTGTGATAGAAAATACACTAAAGGCCATAAGTTTGTTGAGAATAAATGATTCTACATAGATTGTCAAGAGGAGGAATAAAATGAACAAGAAACATCAAAATAGGAGGATATACGCTGTGAACCAACCCCATAGAAGGAAGAAATGAATCCGACCATATATTGTAATGCATTAACATGAATTACCACCCCTCAAACTCTCAAGATAGAAGGATATACCGAAGAAAAAGGTAATACCACTGATTGATTCAAGTAGTACCCACAGTTTTATTCATTGTAAGATAGCCAAGGAATTTAATTTCTTCCTATATCCAACAACAACGTGTCAAGTTATGGTTGCAAATGGAGGAACTATAAATTTCTCGGGAAAGTACCATAATATCAAGCTAACCGATGGGGGAATATGTATTGAATATTCCAATGATTTCCATTCCGATGGGTGGTGTTGATGGTGTACTAGGAGTCCAATGGTTAAAATCTTTGGGGACGATTGCTTTCAATTTTAAAGAATTTTTCTTGAATCTTTTTTGGGAAGGAAATGAAGTTGAATTTAGGGGCATCGTAGGGAAACCATGAAATACAATCAACTCTAATGGCGTGAAAAAGCTTATGAAGAAATAACAATGAGGTCTAATTACATAATTATGTTCACTAGTGGTTCAAACATCGAAATCATATATTTGTCCATATCTCCAAACAATCTTGGACAATCATTCCAAGGTGTTTGATACTCTGAAATGCCTCCCACCTATTTGTGATCATGATCATGCTATTCATTTGATTCCAAGAAGTGTTCCTCAAAACATCTGGCCTTACAAATATCCTTATGCCCAAAAGAGTGAAATTGAACATATGGTTGCAGAGATGATAGAGGCTGGTATAATTCAACCTAGCCAAAGTTCTTTCTCTGCTCTAGTAGTATTGGTCCACAATAAGGATGGATCATGGAGTATGTGTCTAGATTATAGGGAGCTCAACAAGATCACTATTAAAGATAAATTTCCCGTTCTTGTGATTGATGAATTGTTGGATGAATTACATGGAGTAATTTACTTCACCAAGCTGGATCTTCATTTAGGATATCATCAAATTAGAATGAAGACTGAAGACATTTTGAAAACAACATTCAGAACTCACGAGGGTCATTATGAATTTTTTGTCATGAATTTTTGCCTTACTAATGCACCTTCCACATTTCAAGGTTTGATGGATTTCATTTTCAAACCCTTCCTTAGAATATTGGTGTTAGTATTTTTTTATGATATACTAATCTACAACAAGTCCTGGAAGGATCATGTTCAACATGTTGACAGGGTGCTCAAACTGTTAGAGGAGAAACAATTATATGCAAAAACCTCCAAATGTTTCTTTGGAATACATGAGGTAGAATATTTGGGTCATATTGTATCTCATGAGGGTGTTAAGGTAGACCCTAGCAAAACTAAATCCATTAAGGAATGGAAGACCCCCACAACCATAAAGCATCTTCAAGGATTTCTTGGGTTAGCAAGGTATTATTGCAAGTTTGTTAAGAATTATGGGAGAATAATGACACATCTAACATCATTACTAAAGAAAGATGCATTTTCTTGGACTGTAGAAGCAACTAAGGCCTTTGAACACTTAAAGAGGTAATTTTCCAAGCATTGGTCTTAGCTATGCCAAACTTCACAATTTTTTTTTTTTTTTTTTGTGGAATGTGATGCCTTGGGAAATGGAATTGGTGATGTTTTAATGCAAGGAGGAAGACCCATTTCTTTTGAAAGTTGTCCAATCAAAGGAAAATATTTACACAAACCTACTTATGAGAAGGAAATGTTGGCAATATTACATGCACTAAAGAAATGACGACCTTACCTAATGGAAAGACACTTCAAGGTAAAAACAGATCATGATAGTCTTAAATAAATTTTGGAACAAATATTATCTTCAGAAGAGCAGAAAAAATGGGTGACAAATATGTTGGGTTATGACTTTGAAATCATCTACAAAAAAGGGAAGCAAAATGTTGTTGCAGATGCACTCTCAAGAAAGGATGAGGATGTGCAAGCATTTCTTTTCACAATTTCTATTATCTAACCTAAGTGGATAACTGAAGCAAGGGATGAATGGAAGAATGATGAAGAGGCGTGGACACTCATTCAAAAGTTACATAAAGATCTCAGTGTTAGAGTCGGTCTTGAGCCCTCCATCAACGATCAAAACTCTTTGCATTTTTCATAGATAGGTGTCTCATCAGTGTCAATTTTTGCATCCCGTTAGGCATGCCATAACCCTGATGGAGGAGCTGATGTGTTTATACCCCTTTTGGCATTGCTGGTTTAAGTCATTTCAGTTATTAAAGCTCTTTCAAGCTTGTCTTGTCTTCTCTTGAGGTCAATTTCCTAGGTCTAGGGTTTTGGTCAAAAATATTACAAGGTCATGTGTTTGAAAGTCAATGAGTGTTCAGTAAGCCAGAGGGATGATTGTAAAGGTGTTTCTTCTAAATTTTTTATCTGGTACAGTTAATCTTCACCTTGGATTTAAAAACCCTGTTTTTAAAGCCAAGGTCATTTTTCATTTATTTGTAAAAAGTGATGAAATTTCAAAAGTCTTCAGTGAACAAAATGCAACCCTGGTCCCCTTGCCAAGGTCCCTCACATGATCTACCTGCAAAAAGAATCAAGCAAAAGCATTAAATCAGTCAATTTCAGGACAAAAGGAAACCACAAAGACAACAGCATGTAAAGTTCAAAGGTGTCAGGAGAAAACATTAGAAAGTGGGTTTTGGGCATGAAATTTTTTCAAATGAAACTTATAAAGGCCCAAACTCCCTCCTTGCACTCTCATTGTGTATTCATAACCCTTGCAAGAGTGATTGGGCGCACTTCCAAGTGAATTGAGGCAAAATCGGGCTCAGGACAGGTGCACGACTGGTCAGGATAGGTGCGCGACTTGTTGGGAGGTGCGCGACATGTCATAGGGTCTCACATAGTGGAATTTTGCAACGGGCGCGACACGTTGAAAGGGGCACGACATGTTGGGCGTGCTGCGCGACATGTCAAGCTAGCTTCCCCCAGCTCATTTCAGAATTGCTCAAGCCCCCTTTACTTCATCAAATTGCTTGAGGTAGGCCTTTCAAACTTGTGAATAGTTGCTGGATTAGTTGGGAAACATCATGAATGTGCTTGTAATAATCAAATTGGGCAAGAAGAAACACTCCATATGGCTGTTTATAAATTTGTAAAAGGTGCTAGGGTTTAATGCTGTTTCATTTTTTCCCCTTGGTCCCATTTCATCTTCCCTATATTTCCATGTCAATTTCCCTTTTATATTTGCAAGGAAATAAACCCTACCCCTTTCCCTTGAAAAATAAAAAATCAAAACCCTAACCCTACCCCTAATTATATCTATGTAAATACATGAAATTTGATAATGCATGTGCATTGATGTTTGCAGTGTTCTTCCCTAATTTCCCTGTTTACATATATCCCATTTTCCTTGTAAAAATATAAACCCTACCCCTCTCCCAAAAGCATCAAAAAACAAAGCACTCAAACCCTTATCTTGCTACACCATATGCATGAGTAACCGCAAGAAATTGTTGGTGAATATGTAGAAAGTTTTGTAAATTTTCCCTATTTTCCCCTGTTAATAAATGTATGCATATTCCCATATGTTTACTTTCTATACATGTATTCCCATATGCAATGATTTTTGCAAATGATATTCCAATATTCCTGATTATAAAAATGTATTCCTATTCGCCATAATTGTTCGCATATTTTCCTTAAATTCCCTGTTATGTTCCTATATTCCTAATTCCTTGTAAAAAGATCCCTCCCCTAACATTTCCCTCATGTCCTTGTCCCCTTGAAACAGCATAAAATTCAGCACTTTTACAGGCAGAAACAGCAGTCCAGTTTGTCCACTTTGCTCCTAAACTATGTCAGAAACCGAAACTTATGAGAAAAGTGATGACCAATCATCAGCAGAAATTGAGGAACAAAGTCAGCCACGTGGGAGTGGTAAGGGTGGACATCATAAGCGAGAGGAGCCCACCTCTTTGATAGAGTTACAAGCTTGTCCTATAGCTGTATCATGTTTTCAGTATATGTCTTGCTACGAATTTTGCGAGAGGATCTCTCAGATTCAGCACCACCAAGATTTGGCCCGCCTTTTTGTTTTACATTTGCATGATGGACATGTCAACCTTGTAGGGGTAAACTTTATTTTGACACCCGAGGTGATCTCACAGGCTACAGGGATACCTAATGTTGGTGAGGTGTGGAATAAGCGCAAGTTGTTAGATTTTGTTTTCTTTGAGCCTTATGTTCGACCACCATTCATGAGACATATGGCAGGGGTGTTTCCATTCAGGTTTTTCAGAAGCGAGTATGCTCCCATGGTGAAGCTCATTATGCATTATTTTACTTGTGAGGGCAGATTTTCACTGGTGTACTCATATCATATTCGCCTCTTGATGCATTTCACCCGAGTGAGGATGATGAACATCTCAGTTTTCTTCTTTCAGAACATTCAGAAGATGGTGCCCACGTTGCAAAGGAAGACCCTGGCACAGCAGTACATGAGCCTTTACCATCATGGATTGATTCAGCTAGTAGTATTGCATCAGTTGACTCAGCAGGGCATCTCATGGGAGGAGTTCATCTCTCGTGATTTTTTCACAGTACCATCACTGCCACATCCTGAGGTTGTTCACGAGGAGGGAGGACCATCACATCAGCATGACATCCCTGTTACTAGACATATCAGCTCCTCACCTCAGGTCACCTATCAGAGAGGCCCAAGGGCCTTATTTGCAGCAGCTCGGCGAGTACTTTCTCCATGCTAGGTGGAAGGGGTCTCGCCTTCTTCATCAGCACCGCGAGTGTTATCTCCACACCAAGTGGAAGGGGCCTCGTTTCTGACAGCAGCACAGGTATCAGAGAGGGGCAAGCAGCCCATGATTGAGGAGAGATTGTCAGGTAATCCAGTTATTGATCTTGACACCGGTTCTCCTAGCACAGAGCTCAAGGATATCATCCGAGAGCAAAGTACCGAGATTGAGTCGCTGCAAACGAAATTGTTGATGGAAAAATGGATAATCAACTATTTAGAGTAGCGAAACAAACAGTTGGAGGATGAGCACAAGCTATATGAGCTGCAGAAAATTCGTGAAGACCGGGAATTGGCTCGTAAGAGACCCGGTGACTTGAGACCCATAGATCGAGAATCTATGTTTATTTGGGACAATGCTCATTTGAAAAGGTTGTTGGCTAAGGCCAATCAAAATAACAAACTGCTGAGGAACATGAAAAATCATTATTGGGCGCGGATGCACATGTGAAAAGAAAAGATGAAGGTGCTTCAAAAGCGGTTGGCAAAGGCACTAAAACGGAGAAAAAGGCCCGCTCCCCTCCGTATCTTGGCCGAGGCTTCCTTGAAGGAGCATAGCGCTAAATAGCTCAGCCACAACACAAATCCCAAGAAATTTTGAGCATTTTGGGTAATTTTGGTATTTTTTGGTAATTTACAGGTTTTTGCTCATTAACGGGTCTCACCCCCGGTGAGACCCTTCGTCCCGACAACTCCATTTGACAAAAACTCAACATTTCCAGATTTTTCATGCAACGTTACATATGCACATGGATGGACTTGAGATTTTGTGAAGTTTTGGGCCTCCAGAAAGTCAAAAAACATGCAAAATTTGACTTTCTGCCACCTTTTTGAACTGCAGAAAGCTTTCTTGGGAGAATTGAGTTTTGACAGGGAAAATGAACTCCAAATTCAGAAATTCCAGTTGGGTTAGAAATTAGACTCATAGACCTTTCCAACAAGCCTACTCTTGCCCAATTGGTCCACCTGCAAGTTCCCCAAACATGGCTCCAAAGGCGCACGACATGTCAGGCAGATGCGCGCGACATGTTGGGCAGTTTTCACAGGAAATTCATCTACAGTTCAGGAACTCGCCCAGCTTTGACCAGTTTTGACTTGAGATGGGATTTTTCACCCTCTTTGATGTAATTAATGTATTTTCATGTTACCATGACACTCATTTACCTATTCTAGAAGATTCATTCATGAAATAGCAAACATTTAATGAATGGATTGGTTTCCTAGTTT